>PVJS01013376.1:0-42176 GCA_004027185.1 Glis glis | reverse complement strand
TCCGAAGAGCTTCCTGATCTTCATGTCTTGGACTGGGACTGAATTAGTGGTTGCTCCGATCCTAAGACTCCAGCTCTTAGACCGTTCGACCAGCTACTGGTTCCTCTGACTCTCCACGTGCAGTCAGAACCTGGGACTACATTGCTTCAAACTGTAAGCCCATCTGATAAATCCCTTTTTTCAAATATACTCATTCTGTATATTCTGTTAATCTAGAGAACCCTGTCCAATACAGTTGTTGAATGGAGGGGGTCATAAGTTAAGGGGTTAACTTTATAAAGGTCCTGTTTTGTGGTTTTTATCATCCTTGGCATTTTTAAAAATTTATTGGTTCATTGTAGTGATACATCTTGATGGGTTTCAGAGTGGTAGAAATATACATGCACACATCGGTCAATTAGCCCTCCCCCAATTCCCAACCCCGTTCTCTCCCCCTTTGCTCCTTCTCGTGCTCAGCATAGTAGTTAACTTTGATAAGTTTGTGTATGTACATCCTGTGCATTAGGGTATTTCCCTTTCCCCCCCTCTCATTTCCCTCAGTTAGGTCACCTTCTTTACTCATCTAGGGTTTTCTCCACCTTTGTCTGGAGTCCCTCCTATGCCCTATTCTCCCTAGCTTCCGCACATTAGGGAGAGCATCCGACTTTTCACTTTTTTGTGACTGACTAATCTCACTTAGCATAACGCTCTCTAATTCCATCCATTTACCTGAAAATGATATAATTTTGTTCCTTCTTTATGACTGTGTAAAATTCCATTGTGTATATATCCCATAGTTTTGTAATCCATTGAACTGTTGATGGACATCTTGGCTGATTCCATAGTTTGGCAGTTGTGAATTGTGCAGCTATAAACATGGATATGCATGTATTAGTCTGGTAATTTGGTTTCCATTCTTTTGGGTAGATACCTAGAAGTGGTATTGCTGGGTCAAATGGTAGATTCATTCCTAGTCTTCTGAAGATCCTCCACACTGTTTTCCAAAGTGGTTGCACTAATTTGCAATCCCACCAACAGTGTATTAGAGTTCATACTTCTCCACATCCTCGCCAGCATTTGTTATTGTTTGTGTTTTTAATGATTGCCATTCTAATTGGGGTTAGGTGAAATCTCAGGGTAGTTTTGATTTGCATCTCTCTGATTGCTAATGATGTTGAACATTTTTTCATACATTTATCAGCCATTTGTATTTCTTATTTTGCGAAGTGTCTATTTAGTTCACTTGCCCATTTTTTGATTGGGTTGTTTGTATTTTTAGTGGTGAGTTCTTGAGTTCTCTGCATATTCTATATATTAGTCCTTTATCAGAGGAGTAGCTGGCAAAAATTCTCCCATTCTGTTGGTTCTCTGTTGAGGTTCTTGATTGTTTCCTTTGCTGCACAGAAGTTCTTCAGTTTAATGCAATCCCACGTGTTGATCCTCTTTTTAACTTCTTGTGTCTTTGGGGTCTTGTTGAGGAAATTTTTGCCTGTGCCTTTGTGTTGAAGAGTTGGACCTATGCCCTCTTCAAGTAGCTGCAAGGTCTCTGGTCTGATTTTTAGGTCTTTGATCCATTTTGATTGAATCTTGTGCTAGGTGAGAAAGTGGGGTTTATTTCCAATTTTTCTGCATGTGGTTAACCAGTTTTGCCAACACCATCTGTTGAAGAGGCTATCTTTTTTCCAGTGTATGTTTTTGGCTCCTTTGTAAAAAATCAATTGGCAGTAAGTGTGCAGATTTGTTTCTGAGTCTTATATTCTGCTCCATTGGTCTATGTGTCTGCTTTTGTGTCAATAACATGCTGTTTTTATTACTATGGCTTTGTAGTATAGTTTGAAGTTAGGTATTGTGATGCCTCCTGCATGGTTCTTGTTGCTGAGAACTACTTTGGCTATTCTGGGTATTTTGTTGTTCCAAATGAATTTAAGGACTGATTTTTCTATGTCTGTGAAGAATGACCTTGGTAATTTAATGGATATTGCATTGAATCTGTAGATCACTTTTGGAAGAATGGCCATTTTGATGATATTTATTCTGCCTATCCAAGAGCATGGGAGGTCTTTCCATCTTCTAATATCTTCTTCAATTTCTTTTTTCAATGTTTTATAATTTTCCTTGTAGAGGTTTTTTACCTCCTTGGTTAGGTTTATTCCTAAGTGTTTTATTGTTTTGGGCGATATCATGAGTGGAAATGTTTTCTGGATTTCTTTTTCAGTGGATTTATGGTTGGCATATAGAAAAGCTTCTGATTTTTTAAGATTGATTTTGTATCCAGACACTTTGCTGAATTTGTTGGTCAGTTCTATGAACCTTTTAGGTGAGTTTGTTGGGTCTTCTAAGTATAATATCATGCCATCTACAAATAGAGATAGTTTCATTTCTTCTTTTCCTATTTGCACTCCTTTGATTTCCTTCTTTTGCCTTATTGCTTTGCCTAGAGTCTCTAGTACTATATTGAAAAGGAGTGGTGATAGTGGACATCCTTGTCTTGTCTCTGTTTTTAAGGGGAACTCTTGTAGTTTTTCCCCATTCAATATGATGTTGGCTGTGGGCACCCTTGGCATTTTTGATCATATATCAGAATTACTTGTGACTCTATGAATGAGAGTCAACGCTTCTAAGACTTACATGGTTATAGAATTTTCCAAATACGTCGGGAAATACTGTATTAGAATCTCTTTTATATATGGGAAGAGTACTCTATATCTAAAAGAGTTTGTATGCTAAATTCCAATTATGAAGACTTCCCTTTAAAGCAATTTGCTTTTTTTTTTTCTGTGGGGCACGGTTAATAGCTTTAAAGCCTTCACTTATATGGAATATGCACTCAATAAATATTTATTGAATGAATGTTGTCCACTAACATATGTGAGAAAAATATCTGAACTGCCAGTAAGTAGTTTTTAATATTTTTATTGGTGCATTATAATATCACATCATAATGTAGCTCAAAGTGATAGTGACACACATGCACATAGAATTGCTGGGTTGTAAATAGAGTTTAATAGTTAGAACTTAGGTTTATCTTGTAAAGTTGCTTAGACTTATAAAAAAGGAAACATGAAATGCAAAATATGGATTAGAATTTCTATTAAAATATAATAGAATTGATATTCTTTGATATCTAATTTGTTTATAAATTTCAATTGTATGAAATAGCGAAAATCCTTAGGATTTGAAGATTACAAAATTTTTAATATTTTTTTACTGGTCTATTATAATTGTACATGACAGTGAGATTCATAGTGGTACATTCATCTATGCACATAACATTAATTGGTCTCTTTCATTTCCTTATCTTCTCTTCCTCCCCACTTCTTTCTCTCCCAGTCTTCTTCCACTACTCTACTGGTCCTTCTCCTAATTTTCATGAAAGATTCAAATTGTTTAAATGGAATCTTCAGAAAATATTTTGGGAAATGTCCTTGCATTTAGGCAGGGTGTCCTACATTTAAAATAGTTCAAAAATTAAATTCTATATTTATGGAAACTTCTCTTTAAAACAATTTATTGTTTCCTTCACTTGTTCATTTTATATTTTATATAAATTAATTCCCTCAAATCTTACATTTTAGGCCAAAATTTCACAGAGATTGGCTTCTTGTTGTCAAATAATGTTTTTCCTCATACCTGGGCTTGAACATCATTATTAACGGAATATATAATGTGGGGTATTTATTTATTTATTTATTTATTTACTTATTGGTACTGGGAATCGATCCCTGGGGGCAATATACATCCAAACTACACCCCCAGCTCTTTTTTTATGTTTTTTTTGAAACATGGTCTCACTAAGTTGCTGAGGGTCTTGCTAAATTGCTGAGGCTGGCCTTGAACCTGCGATCCTTCTGTCTCAGCCTCCGAAGTACTGGGGTTACAGGCTAAAAATGTATGTTTCTAATGTGATAATTATAGTGCTTATTTTTGGAGAAGAGTCATTGATTTGGCAATAAATTCTACAGTACTAACTATCTTTCATTAGATAAGATAGTAATCTTTCTTTAGATAAGATAGTAATAACTATTTTTCATTAGATAGTGGACAAAAAACACTGTCTTTTTGTTTCAAGGCCCAAATGTCCCTGCTTTCCTGAAGTAAGTTTCCTTTTTCATTTTAATGGAATGATCTAATCATTTTGATATATTGATAGCAAAGTGCTTTTCTGCATATATTCTATTAAAGGTAATGCTTAATTATTTGTCTTATCAAATGTAATGCAATCATTAAAAATTTCCCTTAACTTACTCAAGTGCACTACCTAATAAAAAGCACAATGGCTAGTCTCATGGAAAAATAGTCACAAACAGCTGAATTGCCAATCAATTGTTTCTATAAATTCCTTCTTTACCAAATAAATTTTTATTGTTCTCAGATATTCAGCAGAAGGGAGACACAGGGCACAGCCTGAGCTCTCTGAAAGACAGGAGCTTTAAACTATTCCAGGTAATAAAAGATATGGCTGTATGTTGTTACATACTGTATGATTTAATTTTATCACTCAATATATGATAATGGTCCTGCCATCTCTGGGAAAGTACTTTAAACTGCAACTTTAGAACCTAATATTATGTCAGGATCAGAATCTAAAGGCCACACAAGGACAGAAGTAAAAGGGATTGAAAAAATGCCTGAATATAATTCTTGGAACGTGGCCCACAGATGAGCATCATCAGCATCACTTGAGTGCTTATTTGAAATGCAAGTTCATGGGTCTGTTGAGTCAGGATCTGTGCTAGTGGGGTCTGGGAATATGATTTTAACAAGCTTTCTGGATGGTTGTGATGTACTGATATACGCTGAGGTTTGAGTCTCTGCTGCGTTCTCCTCCCATCCCTCCATACCTAGCAGAGGGCTTGATGGTTATCTTTATGGCAAATTAGTTTGCAGGCCCAGATATGTAGACATTCCTATTGTTCCAGTCTCAAACTTGATTGATCATAGACTTATGTGAATACAGGATTTGTTTAAGTCCATTTTACATTGCTGTAACAAAATACCTGAGACTGGGTGATTTATTTTATTTTTATACTTTAAAAATATCTTTTATAGGTGCATTATAATTATACATAAATAGTGAGATTTATTATACATATTATTATACATTATTATACATATATGTGCATGTACATATTTGTACATGCACATAAGATAATTTAGCCAACTTAATTTTCCAGTACCTTCCCATCTGAAGACTGGGTGATTTATAGAGAACAGAAATTTATTTTTTCACAGTTTGAGAGGCTAGGAAGTCTGAGATTAAGAGGCTGGCAAGTTCAGAGTCTGGTGAGGGGTGTCCTCTAATTCTAAGATGATACTCTGATGTTTGACATGGTGGAAAGCAGGAGGACAAAAAGGGATGAACTCAGCCAGGTGTGGTGGCACATGCTCGTAATCCCAGTACTTGGAAGGCTGAGTCAGGAGGATCACAGGTTCAAGGACAGCCTCAGCTACTTACTGAGGCCCTCCACAACTTAGTGAGACCCTGTTTCAAAATAAAAAACAGAATAGAGCTGTGGGTATAGCTCAGAAGTAGAATGCCCCTGGGTTCAATCTCCAGTAACACACACACACACACACACACACACACACACACACACACACACACGACAAATTCTCTGTCAAACTTTTAATAATGGCATTAATACATTTATGAGGGCAGAGCCCTTATGGCCTAAACACCTCTCAAAAGGCCCCACCTTCCGACACTGTTATATTGGGGATTAAGAGTTCAACACATAGCCAGGTGTAGTAGTGCACACCTGTGATCCCAGTACTTGGGAGGCTGAGACAGGAGGATTGCAAGTTCAAGGCCAGCCTCAGGACCTTAGTGAGACCCTCAGCACCTTAGTGAGACCCTGTTTCAAAATAAAAAGTAAAATAGGGCTGGGGTGTAGGTCAGAGATAGAATGCTCCTGGGTTCAATCCCCAGTACTCCTGACACACACACACACACACACACACCGATTTCAACACATGATTTTGGGGAACACATTCAGATTATAATAAGACTATATTCATGAAGCTATGTTTATTGTATTTTATGGGTTACTTAAGGATTTTTCTCCAAAGGTTTCTTACTTTTGGTATCCACGTTGCCTTGCTATCTAGTCTTGGCATAATACAAAATCCCACACCATCATTATTATTGCAACATTGTGATATAATAGAATGATTAAAGCTTTCTGGTATGTTGCAATATTTTTAGTTAAACTGAGGAGTAATCTAGAGATGCCTTTAGTTTCAACAGGAATTATTGAAAAAATTTCCAAAATATGCCTTTTCTCCTGATTTATTTAGTAGACTACAATAAAAATGATATTTCATTTAATAATTTAAGATCATAACATGTTTCAAGATAGTCCTTATGGATATCATTGAATCCCCATATTAATGAGCTGAATCTGTGCAGATTAGGGAATACTTCAAGGGTATAATAAGTGGTTTACCGACCAGAGACTAAGAAGGGGAAGAGTCGTTTGTTGGGAGGAGTCTTCTATTGTTGATATTTTAGAATTTCCAGCTCAAGGGTATATTAAAAACTAGACCAAAGTCATTTGTTTTATTATGTTTTTAATTTTTTTCAGAAAATACCTATACTTTTGGCAGACCACTTCTACAGTTTCCTCCTTGTTACACTACTGGGATACAGAGTACTAAAGAGAATGAGTGTCTGTCTACTCCCTATCTGGCTCTCTCAAATCTCACTATTTTACCATAGTCACTTCAGATTTATAATTATGATGAAAAAGATAGAGCTGAAACCCTGGTGTCTTTTTTCCTTTTGTTCTCTCCTTGGAGATAGCCACCATGTTAAGTTTAATTTTCTCTACTTCTATGCGTATTGTTGTCTTTTACTACTTATGTGTGGATCCTAAAAATATGGCCTATACATATCCATTATCAATATAGTATTATTTTAATCAAGCTTTTAATTTTGGGATAATTGTATATTCATATACAATGATAAATATAGAAATCTCTTGTACTCTTTACTTAGTTTCTCTGGGTAGTAACATCTTACAAAATTACAGTGCAATTATCACAACCAGGATATTGGCACAGGTAACAGCGAAGATACAGAACATTTCTACCACCAAAAGAATCCCTCATGTTGCTCTTTTATAGCCACAACTACTTCTCTCCTAACCCACCCATTCCTTAGCTGCTACAGCCACGAATCTATTCTCCATTTCTATAATTTTGTCATTTCAAGAATGTTATATAAATGGAATCATATAGTTTGTGTAGTCTTTTGGGATTTTTGTGTTTCATTCAGCACAATGCTCTGGAGATTCATCCAGGTTGTTTCATATACCAATAGTTTTTTTTTTGAAGGATAGTATTCCATTGTATGGATATACCACAATTTGTTTAACCGTACATCTCTTATTTCCAGTTTTGGGCTATTATGAATAAAGCTACCATAAACATCTATGTACAGGTTTTTGTGTGAACATATCTTCATTTTTCTGGGCTAAACGTCCAGGAGTTTAATGAAAGGTTATATGGTTGTTGAATGTTTGACTTTTCCACTTAATTTTTAAATTGTGGCAAAATGCACATAATACAAAATTTGCCATCTTAGCCATACAATCATTACCATCATCCGCCTCCAAAACTCTTTCATTTTGTAAAACTGAAACTCCGTCCTCATTAAACAGCAATCCCCATAGCTCCTAGCAACCATCATTCTACTTTCCCTATGCTTTTACTGTTCTAAATATCTTACATACAAGGACTCATTCATCACCTCTCAGCCTTTGGCTAAGATCAAGTGTAGTATCTGTTCTTACCTGTTTAAGTGAAATCACTCAGTATTTACCTTCTCGTGACTGGATTATTTAGCACAATATTCTCCAGATTCATTCATGTTGTAGCACATGTCAGAAGTTTCTAAGTCTGAGTAATATTTCATTGTCTGTATTTATCACATTTTGCTTATTTACTCATCCATCAATTAACATTTGGATTGCTTCCATGTTTTAGCCACTGTGAATAATGCTGATATGAACATGGGTGTGCAAACATGTGTTTGCATCCCTGCTTTCAATTCTTTTGGGGCATATGCTGTATTGGTTAGCCTTCTCACACTATCATGAAATAACTGAAGCAATTAACTTATACAAAGAAAAGGTTTATTTTGGCTCACTGTTCTGGAGCTTCCAGTCCAAGGTCAAGTGTCCTCATTTCTTACGGTTCCTGGTAAAGGCACCACATCATGGTGTAGCAAACTGCTCACTACATGAGCCAGGAAGCAGAGTGAGGAAGAGGAAGAGACTGCGGTCCCATAATCCCCTTCAAAGATAGTCTCCCAATGACCTAAGGACCTCCCATGAGGTCCCACCTCCTAAAACTCCGACAATCTCTCATTAGTACCACCTTGGGGACCATGCCTTTTATACATGGGCCTTTGGGGGCTGTTCAACATTCAAACTACACCTTGTGCCAAGAAGTAGAATTGCTGGGTCATATGGTATTTCTATTTTTAATATCTTGAGGAACTGGCATACTGTTTTCCACAGAGTTGTAACATTTTGCATTCCCAACAGTGCACAAGGGTTTCAGTTCCTCCACATCCTCCACAACACTTTTATTCATTCAATTTTATTCATTTATTTCCTTACTTATTTTTGGATAGTAGTCATCCTAATGGACGGGAGGTGGTAACTCATTGTAGTTTGCTTTCCTCTAATAATTAGTGGTGCTGAGC
This sequence comes from Glis glis, assembly GCA_004027185.1. Taxonomy (NCBI): domain Eukaryota; kingdom Metazoa; phylum Chordata; class Mammalia; order Rodentia; family Gliridae; genus Glis; species Glis glis. Next base: position 33,487 of record PVJS01013376.1, on the reverse strand, counting down.
ATCTTTTCATGTGCTTATTGGACATTATCTTCCTTGGAGAAATGTCTATTTAAGTCCCTTAATTATTTTTGAACTTTAAAAAAAAATTTTAGGATTTCTCTACATATTTTTGCTGTTAGCCCTTTATCAACTCTATGACTTAAAAATATATTTTCCTGTACTTTCTGTTGACTTTTTACCTTGTTGATAGTGTTTTTGATGCATAAAATTTAAAAATTTTTTGTGAAATCCACCTTGTTTTTCTTTTGTTATCTGTACCTTTGGTATTATGTCCAAGAAATCATTACCAAATCAAATATCATGAAGATGTTACTCTATGTTTTCTTCTAAGATTTTTATAGTTTTACATTTTGATTTAATTCATGCATATGGTATTGGGTAAGAGTCCAGTTCATTGTTTTACATAAATATATCTAGTTTTCCCAGTTCCATTTGTTGAAGACTGTCCTTTTCCAATTGAATGGTCTTGGAACCCTTGTAAAAAATCATTTGACCAAATAAGTGAGGGTTTATTTCTATTCTGTTTCACTGATTTATATATCTATCTTTAGGCAGGTATACTTTTGATTACTATAGCTTTGTAACAAATTTTGATACCAGAAAGTATGAGTCCTCCACTTTATTCTTTATTTTCAAGATTATTTTTTGGCTATTCAGAGTCCCTTGCTATACCATGTCAATTTACTATGATGGATCTTAGCCAAAAGGCCGAGAAGCGATACCATGTCAATTTTAAAATGAATTTTTCTATTTCAGTAAAAAAAATTATTAAGATTTTGATAGTGATTACATTGAATTTACGATCCCTTTGGTTAATATTTGACCTTTTTTTTTTGAGGTGCTGGAGATTAAACTCAGGATCCCATGCATACTAGGCCACTGCTGTACCACTAAGCTATATCCTCAGCCTCAGTGTTTGATATGTTAACAGTCTTAATTCTTCTAATCCATGAATATGGGATTTTGCCATTTATTTATATCCTATTTAATTTCTTTCATCAATGTTTTATAGTGTTCATTGTACTGGTCTTTCACCTCTTTGATTAATTTCTTAATATTTTATTCTTTTTGATTAGTATCACAAAATACTATATTAGTTATAGTATTATTTTTGCATTGTCTAAAAAACAGTATAAATGATATTGTCATGCTCTTATCTATCTGCAACTTGTTTTTTCCCTCCAAATTCATGTTTATGGCATTAGTCCATGCTGATAGACGCAGCTTGAGTTTCCACCACTCTGTAGTACTCATTATTTACACCATAAGTTTTTGAGACATTTAAGTTGCTTGGGTTGATATAACGTATGTGCACACTAGTGTGTTTAGCAAGGAGGGGAGCTGCTCTGCCAAAGGTTATGCATCTATTTAATTTGAAAGATATAACCAAAATCTTCAAGAGACTGCAGTGGTAGAACATTCATCTAGACATGATGAAAATCACCTGCTCTAGTTTTATAAGGTTTTTCTAGTTTTATAAAATATCACCAGGAAAAAGCCACTCCTACATAGACTGGAAACATGTTTCCTATCTGTGTTTCTTTTGCAAATGATCTTGTAGGAATGACTTCTTTTTTCTCCTCGGTCTCCCACCTGCACATTTCAATCTCTTTGTCATCATCAGCCATCATCACCACCATAACAGCTAATATTTACTAGCCCTTACTGTGTTACAGATAGTGGGGAAGTATTTTATATGCACTATTTTGCTTATTCCTCATAACAATCGTATGAAGTAGGTATTCTAAATTATTTACATTTTGCAATAAAGGAAACCAAAGCCTAAAACAAAATAAATACTTAGAGCCAATCATGAGAGTTCAAACTGAGGCTGCACAGCACAACTTCTGAACTCCTAACCACTGCTCTATATTGCATTTCTCTTTGTATTTACTTTGCATTGTGTGTGTGTGTGTGTGTGTGTGTGTGTGTGTGTGTGTGTGTGATAGTGGGAATGGAATCCAGGGGCATTCTACCTCCAAGCTATACCCCCAGCCTGATTTTATTTTTTTAATTTTGAAACAGGGTCTCACTGAGTTGGGAAAGGCCTCACTAAGTGGCTGGCCTCAAACCTGTGATCCTCCTGTCTCAGACTCCCAAGTACTGGGATTACAGGGGTGTGCCCAGCTCGTATTATCTATCTATCTATCTATCTATCTATCTATCTATCATCTATCATATTCTATCTATTTTTGCAGTACTGGGGATTGAACCCAGGGGCATTCTACTTCTGAGCTACACCCCCAGCCCCCCTTTTTTTTATTCTTTCTTTCTTTCTTTTTTATCTTTTTGACGGTCCCGGGGATTGAACCCAGAGGCATTCTACCTCCGGGCTACACCCTCAGCCCTATATTTTTTTATTCTTTATTTTGAAACAGGGTCTCACTAAGTTGTGGAGGGCTTCACTAAGTAGCTGAGGCTGGCTGGGAACCTGCAATCTTCCTGTCTCCGCCTCCCAAGTACTGGGATTACAAGTGTGTGCCACGACGTCTGGCTCATCGTATTTACTTTTTAAATTGCAAAAGGAAAGGCAGAGGTCTAATGATGCAGATGTTATTTATATAACATCAAAGAAAAATCAGGGGAGGTTTTGGTAAAAATCACTGTGTTGTGATGTAAAGTCCTTACTCATTGACTGGGGCTCTGGGTACCTGATGTGCTCATTCACTTGTCATCTCTTCTCCCACCCTTAAAAATATTGACATAAAAACATTCTTAAAAAAGTAAATACATGCCATAATGTAACTTGTTTTGGCACAGTCTCATTTTTTATCTTATGGATAGCTTTTGCATGTTGCAGTTTTAGTGTACATATAATTTGACTTTCTTTTGTGAGATTAGCATTATCTCATAAGAATTTTTTCATATCATGTAATCTTCATAATGATTATTTGAGTAGCACTGTTATAACTTGTTAAACATATTAACACAAATCACTTTTAAAGAACATTTTCATGCATATTAATTTTCCTTTCCTTTGGGTTATTTACCCAAGATAAATTCCTTGTGGGGAAATTATTGGGCCAATGGGCTGATCCTTTCTATGATTTCTGATATTATTTAATCTCAGATTAGAAATGGGAGTTCTGACTAAATCGCAGCCATCTGAGATCATCACACCCTAGACTTTATGGAAATATTTTCCCGACATATCAATTTTGTTTGTAATTGATTCTAAGTAGAGGTTTATTTGCCTAATAGCTTAATGTCTTGGAATTCTCTATGGTTATTCCAATGGTCAATGTGGTTAGCTCTGGTACATGACCCCACATGAATCTGAGATTTATACTTCTTGTCTTGCAGTCATTTGGTGTACATTTTTTTTTTTTGCGGTACCGGGGATCGAACCCAGGGGCGTTCTACCTCCACGCTACACCCCCGGCCCTATTTTTTATACTTTATTTTGAAACCGGGTCTCACGAAGTTGTGGAGGGCCTCACTAAGTAGAGAGAGAGAGAGAGAGAGAGAGAGAGAGAGAGACAGATACAGGGAGAGAGAGAGAGAGAGAGCTGAGGCTGGCCGCGAACCCGGATCCTCCGGTCTCCGCCTCCCAAAGTACTGGGATTACAAGCGTGCGCCACCATGCCCGGCCTAGTGTACATTTTAACAACTGAAATAACCATAGGTTTTCTTATTCCTGTGAAAGTCAATCCTTTACTAGCACTCAAAAAAACTTAGACAAAATTGAATTAAATGGTAGAAAAATAGAAGCACAGACATAGAGGCTTGGACAAAGTACAATGGCGTGACATTCTTGTGATCTTTGTCCAGTTGCACTTGTGCTACTGTGCCCATCACATTAAAGTGACCATCACATTAATCCACCAGGGCTGCCCAGGTGAGCATTAAGCCAGGTCCTTGTGATTTGCTAACCTGATGTCCAGACTTTACAATACCACTAGCTATGTACACATGTGCCAAGTTTGCCAGTTTTAATTGGAAGGCCCTGCCTACCATTTTCATTTTTGCTCTTGGTCTTCTTTAGCTTAACTAGCAGGCCTGTTGCAGCACCCCAAAGTGAGCTGCCCTCTTGGTGTTGTGGTTATGGCCTATGCTCAGCTTCCCCGTCTCATCTTTCATCACTTATTTTCTTGCTCCAGAACCTTGATTGGCAACTCCTGGTTCATTAGGGCAGGCATGTACCAATAAACTCTTGGTGGGGACTGAAACCAGTATCTCACTACATACTGATATTTTTGGAGATATCAAAGTTAAGATGTTAAGTGATCACTTCTGGCCCAGTATTAGATTTCTTGGTGAGACATTTGAGTGCTGGTGTTTGGTTGTTCCCTAATTTTACCCCCAGGGAAGGTGTCATCTGTTGCTCTCACTTTGCCTAAACCCACCTGCCCTTTCTACCAATGTGCCTAACTTCCTTTGCTGCTTATGCTCTCAGGTACATATCATCTGCTCCTTCCTTCTCTATTAGCTAACTGCTGTCTTTTGTACTTAAAAAACAGGAGTTGGATATCTTTACCTTCTAGTTCTATGTCCTGTGAAGCCTGCAGAGGTCTTGTACCCTGTGACTCCTGTAAGCAATGGTCTCAAGGGAATGAAGAGGTGTGAAGGGACACTGGTGCCTGTCCCATCACATCCACCAGCTGTGCTGATTTCCTGTTTCCTGGCTCTTCTTGAGAATCGACACTTTACCCCATTTACTCAGCTGCAGCCTTGGCTCATCACAATGACGACTGTGATCTTCTCCCCTGGATACATTGCTTCCAGGTAAACACCTTTGTTATTTCAGCCTGTCCAGTTCTTCCTACACTGATGCTGGCAGGTCACACACCTGCCAGTTCCCCTCAGGCACCACACACTCCACGCTGCTCGTGTAGGATACAAATCTGGCCCATAGGGATTAGAGTCTGCACCACGTGAACAACCTCATTAGCTTCCACCTGCATGCCTGCAGGCTCTCTCCCCACCTGTAGTTTGCTGAGGTTCCGGGGTGGTAGCTCATATTTGCTACACTTGTGCCATCCTTGTTTTTTGCTACTCTGATCTAGGTGCTGCCACCATAGCTCTGTAAGTTATGGATCTTCGCCGCTGACTCCAGCCATGGTCTATTTGCACAGAGCTGAGATGGTTTTGACTTTGCATGGTGTGCAGGGACACACTCCCTCTGCCCTCAGTGTCATGCTCTATCAGCCGGGTCTTGCAGGAAGGTTGCAGGGCCTTGTGTAGTTGAGTAAGAACTCTGCAGTTTGACATCCCTACATGCACCCTGGCCTCTCCATGGTGCTAGGCAGGCTCAGGGCAGGTTCAAGTGATAGGAGCATGTCATTTCTACATCTTAAACCAGTGCTCTGTGTTAGCCCTGTGGTGGATGGAGTCTGACTTCTTTTAGTATGATTTTCTTTCAGAGGCCCTGACATTGAAGCCTTTCAATTTGATTCTGTTGGCTTTCCCCGCCACATTTCTTGGTTCTCATAGTCTATGTGTTTCAGAACCCCACTCTCCCCCCAGAAAGCTTTTCAGCATCCATGAAAACTGGAGAATGCAGTAAACATGGAGGAGGAGGGGACTATCAAGACTTACCTTCATACATCTGAAATATATTTCTCAACCTCAACCCCAGACAGGAAACCTTAAATATTCCTGAAGTATAGCTCCTAGGTCTCCAAAATGTGCTTTAAGAATGTATCTGAGCTGAGTGTGGTGATGCATGCTTGTAACCCCGTACTTGGGAGGCTGAGACAGGAGGATTGCAGGTTCGCGGCCAGCCTCAACTTAGTGAGGTCCTCTGCAATTTACTGAGACCCTATTTCAAAATAAAAGAATAAAATAGGGCTGGGGTGTAGCTTAGACGTAGAATGCCTCTGGGTTCCATCCCCAGTAACACACACACACACACAAGAATGCATCTGATTCACCTTGGTGCCCTCTAAGTGCTTGGCATGGGACCTTGTGCGTAATTGGTATTCAATTTATGATTTAATTGAATGAATATTTGTTGGAACAAAGATATGTTTAAAGACAAAGTTGTTTTCTAGCAATGTTAAGGCTGGACTATTTTTAAATTTAATTTAATTTTTATACTTTTATTTGGTGCATTATAAATATACATCATATTGGGGTATAGGGTGATAGAAACATACATGCACACAACTTTTAAGCACTTCCCTATGGGTCCCACTCCCTTCCCTCCCCCCCAGTACACATCTTTGAAAATGGAATTGGTAATTTTGTATACATATGTAGTATTATTTCAACTGTTACACTCTTTATGTCTTTGTCCTCCCTCCTCCCTTCCCTAACCTCCCTTTATCACTCCATTGGAGTCTGCTCTTCTACATGATGTTACCCTTATTTCTGAATTTCTATCTAGCTTCCACATGTAAGAGAAAACATACAACTATTCATTTTTTGAGACTGGCTAATCTCACTTAGCATTATGTTCATTCTTAGGTTCCATGTTTTCCTGCAAATGACATGATTTTGTTCTTTATGACTGAGTAAAATTCCATTGTGTGTATAGACCATAGTTTTGTGATCCATTCATCTGTTGATGGACACCTAGGCTGGTTCCATAATTTGGCTATTGTGAAGTGTGCTGCTATGAAAATGGATATGCAAGCATCACTATAATATTCTCGTTTCAATTCCTTTGGAAAGATGCCCAGGAGTGATACCACTGGGTCATATGGCAATTCCATTCCCAATCTTCTGAGAAACCTCCACGCTGATCTCCATAATGGCTGCATTAGTTTGCAGTCCCACCAACAGTGTATTAGAGTTCCTATTTTCCCACATCCTTCCCTGCATTTATTATTGTGTTCTTGATGATTGCCATTCTAACTGAAGTTAGATGGAATCTCAGTGTAGTTTTGATTTACATTTCCCTGATTGCTAATGATGTTTAATATTTTTCATATATTTATTGGCAATTTGTATTTCTTCTTTTGAGAGGTATCTATTCATTTCAGTCACCCAATTTTTGATTGGGTTATTTGTTTTTTTAGTGTTAGGTTTTTAAAGTTCTTTGTGTATCCAGACATTAGTCCTTTATCAGAGGGGTAGGTGGCAAAGATCTTCTCCCATTCTGTAGTCTCTCTCTGTAAACTTTTGATGGTTTCCTTTGCTGCACAGACACTTTTTAATTTAATGTCTTCCCATTTATTAATTCTTGTTTTAATTTCCTGGGCTTTTGGGGTCTTATTGAGGAAGTTTCTACCAGTACCTATATGTTGGTCCTATGCCCTCTCCTAGCAGTTTCAAAGTTTCTGGTCTAATTTCTAGGTCTCTGATCTATCTTGAGTTGACTCGTGTGAAGGGTGAGAAGTTGGGATTGAATTTCATTCTTCTACATATGTTTCCCCATCACCATTTGTTGAAAAGTCTGTCTTTGCTCCAGTGTATGCTCTTGGCACCTTAATAAAAAATCAACTGGTTATAAATATGAGGCTTGATTTCTGAGTCTTCTGTTCCATTGTTCTATGTGTCTTGTTTTGTGCCAATATCATGCTGTTTTTACCACTATCACTAGTATAATTTGAAATCAGGTATTGTGGTGCCTCCAGCATGGTTCCTATTGCTGAGAGCTGCTTTGGCTATCCTGAGTCTTTTATTTTTCCATGTGAGTTTTATGAGTGATTTCTCTAGATTGGTGAAGAATGATCATGATATTTTAATAGGTATTGCACTGAATATGTTGATTGCTTTTGGTAAGATGGCCATTTTTATTGTATTTATTCTATCTAAGAGCATGAGAGATCTTTCCATCTTTTAAGATCTTCAATTTATTTCTTTAGTGTTTTATCATTTTAATTGTAGAGGTCTTTTATCTCCTTGGTTAAATGTATTCCTAAGTATTTTATTCTTTTTGAGCTTATTGTGAATGAAATTCTTCCTGGATTTATCTTCTAGTGGATTCATGATTGTTGTATAGGAATGCTAATGATTTTTGTAAGTTGATTTTGTATCTGGCTACTTTGCTGAAGCCATTTATCACCTCTACAAGTCTTCTGGTTGAGTTTTTGGATCTTCTATGTAAAGGATCATGTCATCAGCAAATAAAGATAATTTCAGTTCTTCTTTCCCTATTTGTATTCCTTTGATTCACTTCTCCTATCTTATTGCTGAGGTTAGAGTTTTAAGTACCATGTTGATTAGGAGTGGTGACAGTGGGCATCCTTGACTTGTTCTGATCTTAGGGAAACTTATTTCAGTTTTTCCTCATTCATAATGATGTTGGCTTTGGGTTTATTATATATAGCCTTTATGATGCTGAGGTGATGCTGAGGTAGGTTTCTTCTGTCCCTAATTTCTTCAATGTTTTTATTTAAAAAGGGTGTTGGATTTTGTCAAATGCTTTTTCTGCATCTATTGAGATAATCATGTGATTTTTTCTTAGCTCTATTAAAGTGGTAGATTATATTTATTGATTTGCATATGTTGGAGCAGCCTTGCATCCCTGGAATGAAGCCTACTTGGTCATGGTGTACTATTTATTTGATGTAGTTTTGAATGTGAATTGCCAGTATTTTATTAAGAATTTTTGCATCTATGTTCATCAGTGATATTGATATTAGTCAATAATTTTCTTATCTCATGATATATTTATTTGGTTTGGGTATTAAGGTGATGCTGGCTTCATAGAATGAGTTTGGTAGTATTCCTTCTTTTTCTATTTCATGAACTAATTTGAGGAGCATTGGACTTAGTTCTTCTCTAAATGTCTTGTAGAATTCAGCTGGGAATCTGTCTGGGCCTGGACTTTTCTTTGATGGGAGACTTTTTATTGCTGTTTCAATAAAAAGTCATTTTGCTTCCTATTGTTCTGTTCAGGTTTTCTCTGTCTTCTTGGTTAAGTTTAGGTAGGTTGCAGGTGTTTAGGAATTTGTCAATTTCTTCTGTTTTTTCTAGTTTATTGAAATATAAGTTTTCAAAATAGTTTCTAATAATTTTCTGGGTTTCCACATTATCTGTGGTGACATCTCCATTTTCATCTCTTATCCTAGAAATTTGGGTCTCTTTTCTCTTTCTTTTAGTTAGGTTGGGTAAGGGCTTATTAATCTTATTTATCTTTTCAAAAAACTATTCTTTTGCTTTATTGATCTTCTGGGTTTTTTCCCATTTCCTTAATTTCTGCTCTGATTTTGACTGTTTCCTGCCTTATGCTGGCTTTGGGGTTAGTTTTGTTCCTGTTTTTCAAGGGCCTTGAGGTATAGCATTAAAATGTTTATTTGGAGTCTTTCTGTTTTGCTTATGGGTGCTCAGTGCTATAAATTTTCCTCTTAACACCACCTTCAGGGTGTCCCATAGATTTTGACAAGTTATGTTTCTATTTTCATTTGATTTGAGAAATTTCTAAATTTCTTTCTTTATTTTTCTCTGATCCCATCTTCATTTTGTAATGTATCATTCAACCTCCATGTATTTGTGTGATTCCTCTGGATGTTCTTGTTGTTGATCTCTACTTTCAGTCTGTTATGATCTGACAGGATCCAAGGAATTATATTAATTTTTTTTTTAATTTGCTGGTGCTTGTTTTGTGGTCTAGAATGTGGTCTATTTTGGAGGAGCTTCCATGAGCAGCTGAGAAGAATGCATATTCAGCTGTTGTTGGATGGAATATTCTGTAAATATCTGTCAGGTTCAATTGGTTTATAGTGTTCTTTAAGTCTGAAGTGTCTTTACTAATCTTTTTTTATGGATAACCGATCTAATGGTGTGAAAGGTGTTTTGAAGTCTCTCAGGATTATTGTGATGGGGTCTATCTGGGTCTTCAAGTCAAGAAGAGTTTGTTTTATGTAGGTAGATGCACCAATATTAGGAGCATAAATATTTACTATGGTTACATCTTCATTTTGGAGAGTTCCTTTTTTCAATAAGAAGTGACCCTCTTTTTCTCTTCTTTTTTTTTTTTTTGCGGACCGGGGATTGAACCCAGGGGCGTTCTACCTCCGCGCTACACCCCCGGCCCTATTTTTTATACTTTATTTTGAAACCGGGTCTCACAAAGTTGCAGAAGCCTCACTAAGTAGAGAGAGAGAGAGAGAGAGACAGGGAGAGAGCTGAGGCTGGCCGCGAACCTGGATCTTCCAGTCTCTGCCTCCCAAAGTACTGGGATTACAAGCGTGCGCCACCACGCCCGGCGTTCTTTTTCTCTTCTGACAAGTTTCGGTTTAAAGTCTGCTGTGGAGATATGAGGGTAGCCACTCCTGCGTGCTTTCGGTCTCCATTTGCATGGAATATCTTTTTCTATCCTTTTATCTTCAGCTAATGAATCTCTCTGCCTATCCTATCGTGTATGTTTGTTGCAGGCCGCATATAGTTGTATTATGAGTTTTAATCCAATTTGCCAGTCTATGTCTTTTATTTGGGGAGTTGAGACCATTGACATTCAGTTTTATTATGGAGAGATGACTTTATTTCCTGTCATTTCGAGTTATGTTTTCTATTTGAAACAATATTAGTTGTTCTTTACTTAGTTGCACATTTGATGGTATTCATCCCTTCTCTGGTTCCAATATTTATTTTTCACTTCTTTATGGTTCATTTCTTTGAGTGTATTCTCAAGTGCTGGTTTGGTCATCATAAATTCATTTAGCTTCTGCTTATCTTGGAAGGTCTTTATTTTTCCATAAATTTTGAAGGATAGTTTTGCTGGATATAGCAATCTTGATTGGTTGTTATCTTTAAGGGCTTGAAGTGCATCACTCTGTGCCCTCCTGGTTTTCAGTATTTAGGTTGATAAATCTGGAGTGATTCTTATTGTTTTACCTCTGAATGTCACCTGGCCTTTTTCTCCTGATGCTTTTAGGATTCTTTCCTTAGCCTCTATGTTACACATTTCAATTATCATATGGCATCAAGATGGTCTTCTTTGATCTTGTCTAATTAAGGTTCTGAATGTCTCCTGTAAATGGAAGTCCATATCTTTATTCAAGTTTGGGAAGTTTTCTGGTACTATTTCTCTGAAGAGATTCTTAATTCCCTTGGTCTTTGCTTTGATACCTTTTTGAATGCCAATTATTCTTAGGTTTGGATGTTTGATGTTATTCTATAATTCTTGAATGTTCTGGTCCTGTTGATATCTTGTCTATATACATGACTGATTGTTTTGAATGTACTGTCTTGTAAGGCTGAGACTTTGCTTTCCATGTGATCTAGTCTGTTGGTGATAGTTTCAATTGAATTGTTTATTGATTCTTTCATCTCATTCAGGGTTTCTGTTATTTTTATTTTTTGTGTGTGGTACTGGAGATTGAGCTCAGGGGCATCCTACCTTCAAGCTACACCCCCAGCCCTATTTTATTTTTATGTTGAAACAGGGTATCCTTAGGTTGATGAGAGTTTCACTAGTTGCTGAGGCTGTCCTTAAACCTGCAATCCTCCTGTCTCAGCCTCCTTCATACTGGGATTACAAGCTTGTGCCACCATGCCCAGCCTCTTTTATTTCTTTATTAAACTGGTCCACAATATCCTGGATATTCCTTCTAATTTCATTCTTCAGATCTTTGATCATATTGAAAATAAAAATTCTGAATTCTCCATCTGGCATCTTCTGGACCTCTGTATCAGTGACTTCCCTTGTTATGAGACTGTGAGGATTTATTGTTGTCACAGTCAACATTCTCACTGTTTTAATCCAAAAAGACTGACCAAACAACTTAGAGGAAGGAAGAATTTTTGCTCAGAGTGTTTTGGAAATCTCAGAGTTTAGTCAGTGTTAGGCCAGGTCTTCAGAGATCAGAGCATGATGGCGGGAAACAGAGATGGAGAGCACAAAGCTCTGCTCTACATCTTGGAGGCTGGAAGTAGAGAGAGACAGAGAGGGCAGGAATATGAGAGAACCATATATAGTTCCCAATGCTACACCTCCATGGACCCTTCCTTCACAACCAAGCCCTGTTTCCAACATTGCTACCTTGTTTCCATTAAGACTAGGGGGACATTCTAAACCCATTACACTCTGCCCCTGGCCCCCTAGACCTCACGGCCACCTCACAATGCAAAATGCCTTTAGTCCATTTCCAAGAGTTCCCATAGTCTTAACAGTTCCAGCCTCACTCAAAAATCCAAAGTCTCCCCTGAGACTCAAAGTTTGTCTGTGAGCCCCTGTAAATCATAAAGCAAGTTACATACATCCAATGTACAGTGACATAGAGTAAAGGTTTGCATTCCAAAAGGGTGAAATAGGGCCATAGGAAGAAGGAACGGGACCAAAACAGTATCGAAATCCAGCAGGGCAAGCATTTGATCCTACAGCTCCACTTCTGGCATACAGGGCACATGGTGGAGATATCCAATCTCCAAGAGGCCTTATAAGCCCATTCCCTATAGCCTGGTGGATTGCAGTTGATGGTATACTGGCTCTTCTAGCTTGTCTCCATGGCTTACAGCTTATGACCTTTCATTGTGGTTGCTCCATGTTTCTGGCATCTCTAAATCTCAGGGGTTTTCCTTGCAATCTTGGTTTATCCCTCACAGCTTCACAAATTTCCCCATTTGGGTCTTCTTTCAGGGATTCTGACCCTGCCACACATTGCCTGACTTCCCAGGCCTTCCTTTGAAATCTGGGGGCGTTACAGTTTGGGATCACTTGTGGGTCCTTTTCTTAGCTCAGTATAGAAATAGAGAGCCAGAAAACCTGGATGTGCTGCTAAAGTAGGGTGTATTGCAAAAAGAAAGAAAAAGCAGCACGCAGGAGAGGAGCGAGGCGGAGTGCTCAAAACGAGACACTGCCGCCCCCGGGACCTTTAAGGTTCATATATAAGTCCTATTTCCTTATCTCATGAGAGCCAGCAGCTAGAGCTGGCTGGGCCTGTCACAACAGGGTATATCTTCATCAGCAACCTCAGTTGCTGATGAGCAGCCACAGGGTCTTTTTTAGTCCCAGTCACCATGACTGGAACATTCTCTTCTCTCTTATTAACTTGCATTCATCTGTAGGCAAGGAATAGGGCGTCGAGATCAATCCAACTACTTCCTGCTATATGGGGACAGAGTGGGGCCCCAGCCTTAGAGGTGTATGCAAGCAAGTGTCACATGGAAGAATGTCCCAGGTCCCCGCGATCGTCCAAGGGACTCTGGTAGATGTTCATTTGTGGTTTTATCTAGAGCACCATCTGGAGCTGGATGGAGAAGAACCCACGAGGTGTACACCGTAACAGAACCTTCTGCAACTTGCTTTTAACCTTCTGATTTTACTCTAGTCTTTCCTTTCCCATTTGGGGTAATCTTAGGATAAACTTTACTATCATATCATATCATACAAAATCCTTTTGTATCCCTAGAATATTCTCTTTTCTTTTTATCCTTCTTTATCAAAACTTCTCATACTGGTTCCTTTCTGCTTTAATTCCTTTCTTGACTTTATATTTTGAAACAATTTTATAAATGTTTTAACAAAATAAGAAACAAAATTATCTACCCAAGTTTTACAGTGGCCTGGACTTTAAAGAGTTACAGCTTTTCTTTTCAGATGTTTACATTTTAGCTAGGACTGACTGAAATAAAACCCTCCAAGAAAAATTATCTTAGTACAAACAGAAAGACAGCAGAAGAGAGGAAAAGAGAATGCAGCAGTTTAGGCCCCCCTTTTTTCTTTTTGGGGCTTTCCTGCAGGGACAAAATGGCCCTGTAGACAAAAGGGGTGTGATTTTAAACAGGACTAAGGGTAAGGCTTGTACCCAAGTTAGCTTGCTTTCCTGACATTATATCTTTTCCCAACAGTGGAGTTGGTGTCTCTGGTATGACTAAGAAGGAATGAGAGAAATACAGGTCACCCCAGAAGCAGGCTAAGTCTTGAGTAAAGAAGTGTTCCAGGGGCTGGCCTGATATGTCCAGAACAGTTTACTTCATGAGAAGATCTTGGACTGGGGAGAAAGGCAGCATGGAGAACCTGGCACCCGTGTCCGTGATGGACTGGACAGACCATGATCCCACCTTTAGGGTTGCCCAAGAATCTTCAGTTCTGACCCAAGTGGTGGGAGCCTCGAGAGGTGGCCCTGGGACCCATCAATGGGGACTTGGATCTGAGGACACCAGATCCCTCTGGATGTGGGGGCACTAGGACTTCCAGTGGTCCCCCTTACACCATGGGCAGGGATTTGAGGGGCGTTTGTGGCCTCCTTGCTGAGGACATTCTCCTTGAAATGCTCTGGCTTCCTATACCTAAAGCAGACCTGAGACTGGGCTCCTGTGGGATTGGTGCCCATATGTGTGGCAGCCAGAATTTTTCTGTGCTGTTTCTCCTTGTTTTCCCTTTTCCAAGTCCCTGTTATAATGCACTGAATTGGCAGCCTGCACTAACTGGTCCAAAGTGGACTTTTTTGGATCTGACACCAGTTTTAGGAGTTTCCTTCTTACATCTGGTGCAGCTGGGTTAAGAACTTGTCTCTGAGAATGGCCTCCTCCTCTATCGAATCCAGAGTCAAATTAGTGAATTTCACCATGGCCTCCTTCAGTCTTTCCAGGAAGGTCATTGGGGACTCATTTGGATTCTGATGTATGGCTGCCAATTGGCCATAATCGAGAGGTTCGCTTTAGCTTTCCTTAGTCCCTCTAGTATGCAATATCGATAGTGGGTTCTCTCCCAGTCATGCCTCTCATCTTCAGAATCCCACTTGGGATCCTGCAATGGTACTGGCTCTGCTCCCATTGGAACTTGTCAGGTCACCCTCAGGGAGGGCTTTGGGGCAGTATAATAATTATTACCCACTTCCCTAGCCTTTTCATATACTCGATCTCTTTCTAGCGAAGTCAGTGTCTGATTCAGGAGCAGATTAACATCTTTCCACATGAGGTCATACAAAAAGGTGAGTAACTCAAAGGCCTGCACATATTGGTCAGGGTTGGTGGTATAGCTGCCAAAGTCCCTTTTGATCTCCTTAAGCTCAGCTAGTGAAAATGGCTTATGGGTAATATGGGGTCCAAATTCTCTTCCTCCTAGCCACAAGGGGAAACATTCCCCCTTCTCTCTGTGGTACTGGCCTTGACTGCTTTTTCTTAGTTTGGGGTGCCTCCCGAGTTCCCTTATCATGAGGGGCAGTATTATGATATGGAGGGGGTCTGTTCAGGCATGGTCCCATGGGTGTCAGGAGAGGCTCTTTAGGCACTGTAGCTCCTACAGCACTGTCACCTTGTTTTGCTGGGGTCAACTGGTCTTTGGATTGTGCCTTAACCATTGCTACCCAAATTGCTTCAACTTTGCAATTTTTGAATAAGTCTGGATGGTCCCGGAGACAAAAGAAAAGCTGAATATATGCCACCTCTCCCCGCTTGCCCTCCTTCCTACAGAATAGATAGAGCTGCAGGATAGTGTTATAGTTTAGGCTTCCCTGAGGTGGCCAGTTCTCTCCATCCCCCAGCGAGTATTGTGGCCATGCTTGAGTGCAGAAGAAAATGAGACCAGGGTCCCTAACAAGGTGATGACGGCCATCCAGGGATGTTCTTCCTTTTAGTCCCAATCCCTTCTGCCCTTGGGTGTAGGATCTGGGGGTCAAAGTTATCCCAGTGTTGGAGGATGCATGCCAGGGGAGTTCAAGCTTCTACCTTGGACTGCTAGGATCCAATCTATGAGAGAGGGGGTGTACTTACTGGGTTGTGCTTGGGAGGTTGCCCTCCTCCCTTGCACCCTATGATAGAAGCCCAGTGAGAGGTGAGTATGGCTAGGCATCATCTGTGGGCTTTGTGAGAATGGCCTCACGGTCCACCAGGGATGGCCTTTATGAGCATGGGGATTTGCCAATCTTGCCTCTGCCTCGATTCATCTTTCCCTACTTGTTGTCCCCCCTCTCTTTGTCTGGGTGGGGTCCCATATATTCTCTCTTATATCCCATTTATCATTGGTGTCTCCAATTGCTGAAATACTGTAATTTCCAAAATACTCATGACAGCCACAGATGGATGGTGGCTACTAGAGCCAGGCTTTTGAGCCTTTTGAGCCTGTTGGTTCTCCCTGTTGCAATCCCTCCTCCTTTTCTGTTTCAGGATTACTCCCATTTATGTCTGGCAGGGCCAAAGACCAGGGTCCCTAACAAGGTGATGACGGCCATCCAGGGATGTTCTTCCTTTTAGTCCCAATCCCTTCCGCCTCAGGTGTAGGCTAGGACTGAGTTCCATAAAAGGATGGAGGAGTGGAGCCCAGGAACCTGAAAACATAAGCCCCTGTGGGTCCCATTTTTGTGCCTTTGAACAAAAGGGGCAAGGATTTTGGCAGGGGCAGAGGCGGCGAATAAAAAGACAAATGTCTTCCCTCAGTTCAAGTTCTCATAGAGCTTTTAAAAGAGTTCCCATTTTAGACGAGGGCAAAATGGAAGAGCACTCATTGGGGAGCCTCACAAGACCAGAATAGGTTTCCCTGGAGCCTCAATATAAGCCATGGCACCCGCTTAGTCCCGCTTGCATCACAATAGGCAGTGAGAGCTGTCACCCTATAGGGTGTGAGGCTCTGGGTTGCTTACCAGCTGCCACTGAGCCTAAGCAACCTCGGGAGAGGTCCAGAGTCCCTCTTGTCTGCCTTCACCCTCCTCCCCTGGAGGCTCAGTCATGGCTGTGCCATGGCTTGGGGGGGCGGTTCCATGAGGTTTTGATCCTGCTGGGGGCGGGGAGTCACTGCCCCTGCAAGATGCAGTGGTGTCAGACCACCATCAAGAAGCCCTCATTGAACCTCACGTGTGGGTGCCAAAACTGTTACAGTTTGGGCTCACCTGTGGGTCATTTTCTTAGCTCAGTATAGAAATAAAGAGCCAGAAAACCTGGATGTGCTGCTAAAGTAGGATTTATTGCAAAGCAAAACCGCCACACCAGAGAGGAGCGAGGCGGAGTGCTCGAAACGAGACACTGCTGAGACGCTGCTGAGACACTGCTGAGACACTGATGCCCTCTGAACCTTCAAGGTTCATATCTAAGCCCTACTTCCTTATCTCATGAGAGCCAGCAGCTAGAGCTGGCCAGCCCATCACAACAGGGTATGTCTTCATCAGCAACCCCAGTTGAGCAGTCACAGGGTCCTGGTCACCATGACCGGAACAGGAAGAAGCCTTCATAACCCCTTTTTTTTCCAGTATAGACAGCATTACATGAGTTCTGAGATTGACCACCAGCAGGAAAGGTAGCTATCCCTCTTTAGTCACTACCACTGGGCCCTTTTTGTTTATAGCCACTGGGCCTGCCTCCATCTGGGCTACTGCTGAACCCACATCTATCTGGGCCACCACTGGCTCTGCCTCCATCATGGCCACTGCTTCCTCCTTCCTTTTATCCATCTTATTTTCTTCCACAACATCATCTATCTGGGCCCCAGTTTTGCACATACCTTTCTGGCAAAACTGCAAATCTATACGATTTCTCTGCTTTCCTTTCTGCGACCGAAGTTTCATGTACAATTTACTGAATACAGACATCAATATCCATAATGCCATTTGGATACTTTGCTGTTTTGAGATTTCCTCTGCCAGTTTAATCAGTACATCATCTTTAAATTTGGCCTTACACAAAGTTTCAGGACATGGGCGAAATGCTGATAAGTTATTTGCCAGAATGTAGCATGTGTGGCCTCTACTCCATTTCAGTATGGAGTCCTCTTTGCCCTCTGAAATCTCCTAAGCACAGTTTCTACCATCTACCTTCTAGTCACATTCTGGCCTTTCCAACTTCTTCTCACAAAATAGTTCCAGAGACTCACAATCTGCATGGCCAGACTTAACAAATAGCAGTAACCCACTCCTAGTACTAATTTCTGTCTCAGTCAATATTTTCACTGCTTTATTCCAAAAACATTGACCACAGAACTTAGAGGATGGAAGATTTATTTGCTAACAGTTTTTTGGACATCTTAGAGTTTAGTCTGTTAGGCCAGGTCTTCTGAGCTTAGAGCATGGTAGCAGGAAGCAGAGAGAGGAAGAGCACAAAGCTCTGCTCTAACATCTGGAGGCCAGAAGCAGAGATCAAGAGCAGGGGAGGAGAGAACCCTATATTCCCCAAGGTCACACTCCCAGTGACCCCTGTTTCCAGTATTGCTACCTTGTTTCCATGAGGACTAGGGGTACATTCAAAATCGAAACCATTGCAAAATTTTCCCCATATTTTCAGGATTCTTAGTTTTGCAGTTATGTTTTTGAAGTTCCCGCTTTCTCTTTTTCTAACATATTCTGTGTAGTAGTTATCTTTTTATAGTGAGACCTGAGGTGGTGTATGAATTAGTCTCTGAGCTTCTCCTTCTTATAATTGAGTATTTAAACACAGCCCTCACTCCTCTTTAGGGGGTATAAGACCTGGCCGAGATATTTCAGTGTCTTCTTTCCCTGGTTACCTCCTCCAGGCTGCCATGTGGGCTGGGTGGGAGTTGCTGTCTATTCAGGAAGATAGTCCATCCTCATTTTGACTCTTTTGTTGGTACTGGGACTGCTGTCTAGAACTCCTACCTCATTCAGACTTTCAATTTTTGGGGAGTTGAGTGTCTTGTCCCAATGCTCCCTGCCAGTATAATGGGGGCGTATGGGTGGGATTTGGTGGATTATACTCTCTCTCATTCAGTGTTAAGAACAACTGGCAGTGGAGTATATATTTCTCAGAGTGCTGCCTTTGGAGTAGAGAGTTTCATTCCAGGTTTGAATATTCATGTCCAGGTGGATGCTCTATTATTTTGTAAAGTGAGGGAAAGGAAAAAAGTAGGGGTTTAGTGACAGTTCAAAACAGATAAAAATCAGATAGGGAGAGAAAAAATGAGTATGGTGACATCAGTAATTAAATAAATACTCAAGAAGAAGAAGAGAAAAAGATACAAGAAATGGGAATAAAAAAAAGTGAGAACCCAGATGGAAAAAGACTGCAGAGTAACCCATATATGGACACATCCACTTGAAGGAAAGGCAGAGTCAAAACAAGATGAAACCCCAAATAAAACGAAAGACAGTTAAACAAAAACCAAGAAACAAAACTAAACAAACCAAAATAAAAATGAATACAAATAAAGATGAAAATAAAATAAGTGAGAAAAGAAGAAAAAGAAAAGAAAAAAGAAAAAAAACCCAACACCCCCAAACAAAAAAACAAACAAATGAAAAACCCACTTAAGATATTCCCAGGATACCAACAACAATAAAAACAAAAACAAAATACAAAACAAACAAACAAACAAACACAAAAAAATTCACTTTGAATGGGGACTTGGTCTTGTTAGTAGTGAGGGTTCATGGAAGGGGTCTTCTTCGGCTCTAAATGGTTGTGGGTTTTGGTTGCCTCTGCATGGTGTAGTCTGTATTTCCTCTACCCTTTAGCAGGCTGGATCCATGAGGGTTATGTTGAGATCATTGGAATTATTTCTTGACTCCTTTCTGGTTCAGTTTAAGATTTTCAGGGGCTATCGTGTGCCAGGGAGCTTTGCTGGTGTATTACTAGGTCGGGGAGGGAAGAGATCCTCTTCCTGTCTGTAGACCTTGAGATCCTGGTAGTGTGTCCTGAGCACCTTGGGGCCTGTGCTTACCGTGGGCTCTACTCCTGTGCTGTGTCCAGGAAGGGGTGTGTGTGTCGGAGGGTGCTAGTAAGAGGGCTTGAGGCTGACAGTATTCGCACTCTTTAGGTACCGGGTTTGGTTATGTAGTGGGGTTGGGCCTGGTTGGTGCAGGGCCCTCAGTGTCTCCACAACCTAAGATGGCACTCTTGTAGCTTGGGTCTGTGCTGCTGCCTCTTGGTCTGTAGGGGGAACTATTTCATTCTGCTGTGAAAGCCCCCCCCCCCCAGCGGTTCCTGGTCGCTGGCACCCCGGGTCTGGGGTCCTGCCTCTGGTGCTGTCTCCCCTGGGGGCGCTGGACTGCTGTGTCAAGGAGACCTGAAGGCTCATCTCTTTCCCGCGGGCACCACTGGTCAGAGCAGTCAGAGCAGTAGCTGCGGCTGCTGCTGGCTCTTCCAGGAGCTTGGCCTTGCCCCGCGCCCTGTTGCACTCCGAGGCCTGCACCAGCTGCTGGAGCTGATTTGTTTTGGGGGTGGGCCGTGCTGGTGGGAAAGCCTGCCTGGGCTAGCTGCTGGCCACGCTTTGGGGATTTTCCTCAGCAGAACCTGACCTCTCCCATGCTGCTCCCCGCACTAGCTATGGGCGGCGCTCCCTGGACTAAGCCAGTCCACCGACACAGATTCTGCGGCTCTGGCTAGGTCGTGCTGCCTGCCCAAGCTCTAGGAGGTGACTCCCTTCTGCGTGGATCTTGCTGCCTCTGATTACCACCGAGATGTGCCCACACTAGCTGGCCCTCCAAAGGCGACGCCCAGCAGTTCCGTGGGCTATGCTGAGGAAATGGCTTGATGACACCCCCCAGGGCCTGGATCGCCAGACCTTTAGGGCAGCAGCTGCCTGCGCTGGCTCCTCAGAGGCATTCCAGGCCTGCACTGGTCCCCGGTGCCGATTCTGCCCGGGGTGCTGGGTCGGCGATGGGAGGGGCTGGGCCGTGTCTGCAGGCCCCGCAGCCTTTGCCGCCCCAACCCCACACTGGCTTTGCAGGGGATGAGGGGCGGGGAGCACACTAGCTTAGGCTGCGATTGCCATGGTGACCAGGGTCCCAAATTTTTTGACTGGGGGCTCTGAAGCCCATCCCCGGAGGGCCTGCCATTTCTAGGGGTCAGAGACTGTTAGCTTGGGCTCTTTAGTAATTCCGAAATTGTTCGTTGCACCTGTCTTGGCTCTCCTACCGCAGAAAGAATACGGGAAACTTCCTGAGAGCAATTTTCTCACGGAACGCCAGGCTTTGCCTCTCTCCGCTCCACCATCTCGAAACTGGCAAGGCTGGACTCGGACAGTTCTCACTCTTTTTTTTTTTTTTTCCGCTACCGGGGATTGAACGCAGCGGCGTTCTACCTCCGCGCTATGCCCCCGGCCCTATTTTTTATACTTTTATTTTGAAACCGGGTCTCACGAAATTGCGAACCCAGATCCTCCGGTCTCAGCCTCCCAAAGTACTGGGATTACAAGCGTGCGCCACCACGCCCGGCGCCAGTTCTCACTCTTCACCTTTACTTTCAGAACTATTCAGTTTCTCATTTAAAATGTTTGAATTAAGTGCTAATTTAAATGCTTTTAAGTCATCTGAACAATTCCCCCCCCCCTGGGCTGAAAAGATGTAGGCTGATTGGCATTCAAATATGGCAGAGTGAGTGCTTATCGATTAATATTCAATGAGAAGTTAGGTTTAAAGCCAGCATGTTTATAGCATGATCCCATCTAAAAAATGGACCTGGGTAGAGAAAAGACTGAAGGATATAGATCGTGAATGTTAGTAGTGCTACCTATGTGCTATGATTATGGTAAACTTTTATCTTTTTGATTATTCATAGTTTCCTGAAGTTATAACAGTGAACTTATATTGTTTTGTAATAAAGTGTTAAATATGATGTCTTTAGTAGTGTATTCTATTTTAATTAAAGGAAACAAATAGAATGCAGAATGTGGGACCCCTCTGAGATGCTTCTGGAAACAGCCTGGCATGAAAACAAATGCATGCCTAAAAGAACTCTATTTCCAAATAATTCTAATAGAAAAGTGTATGAGCCACCTCTGGTATTCCACTAGGATGAGATAACGGGAGGTAATAGTGTGTCAAAGAAATAGAGCATTGGCAACCTATAAAGAAAATTGAATGGGAAGCTTTTCTGTAGGCCTTATGTATCTGGGGGAAAAAGTGAAATAAATGTTCTTATGGATTCTCTAATGACCTCTGTGCCAAGGAAAAGTTATTTTTATTAGTGAAATATCTGAAGTTTTTTTCTCATCATCATCATCATTGTCATCATCATTTGTGAGAGTAACAGCAGCACAGCATAGTGCTGAAGGTCATAGTTGAGTTTGAATCCTGAGCTGTGCGTGGTGGTGCACGCCTGTAATCCCAGTACTTGAGAGGCTGAGACAAGAGGATCTCAGGTTCAACACCAGGCTCAGCAACATAGAAAGACCCCAGCAACCTTGTGACACCCTGTTTCAAAGCACAAAATAAAAAGAGCTGGGATGTAGCCCAGAGGTAGAGTGGCCCTGGGTTCAAGAACCACGCACACGCACACAAGTAGAATCTTGGTTCTGTTACTTACTGTGTGATCCTCGACCATTTAACTTTCTAATCACTGGGTTATTAATTTTAGACTGGTAGATAATAATACCAACTTGATAGATTTCTTGTGACAATTAACTGATTAATTGAAGTAAGGTCGGTAAAGAACCTATGCTTTTGGCGTATAGTAAGCATTCAATACACACAAGCAGGAATTGCTGTTAACAATAATAGCAATTGTTGCTACCATTTATTGATACCTATTAATACAAGACATTATCTTATTTTCTTTATGTCTTTCACTTAATCCTTAAGTCAATTTTATGATATGGTTGAGAGAACTGAACTCACGAGAGTTTATTTGTCCAAGATAAAAAACTGGTAAGTTTTTTATTTACTAAGTGCTAGAAAAAGCTAGCACTGAGATTTGGACCAATATCTTTTAATCTTTTCTTCAGTATCTCAGTATTATACAGGATTAAGGATTGGTGAGTTATTATTGATTATAGAGATTTATTTTTGGTAATTAGCATGACTTTGACTAGCTTCAGTCAGTCTATGGTAGAAAAATATTTATCGGGCCACCAGGTGGCGCTTGACCAAGATTCATTCTAAAGTGAAATGATTTTCCAGGATCATGTGAGTGAACCAGCTAGCACAAAGCAGAAGTATATAAAATCAAGTAAATACATTTATTTTTGTAGGGGAGACTTCTTCAGGTACTATATAGGAAAAATATTGGAATAAACCTTTGAACTATTTTGGGACTTCTATCTTTAGGTGCACAATTTATTTAATGAATGTAATTCCATTTTGATATGTATTAAAGTAGTATTTGGTTTCATAATTTTGATGGTAGCTTAGAGCTTAATCTGATATTATTTCCAGTAGTTAATTACTTGAAAGAATTTAGTTAAATACTCCAAACTTGAAATTTATGGTAGAAATGGCAGCCATTAATTCTGGTTACAAAGTCGTGTAAGAACACCTATTTTATTGCCCTCCCTCCAAAGAGTTGAACAAGCACACACTTATGTTCCATAGATATAGTATGATTAAATCAAAGGAAGTATGTTGTCATTTAATACGCAGTTTACTAAGAGAGCACTTGTAGGAATTGTTATTTTTGCTCTGTCAGTCTCGGTAATTTCTGTGGTTGACAAGTCTACAAAATCTGTTCTTCTGGGCCACATAATTAACCTATAGCACTTTGTGTCAATTGTAATTACAAAATCATGTACAGTCATTCTCATATTTGAAACCTGTTCAGAATGTTTGCAGTCTATATTTGTCAACAGAGAAATAATCCTACATTGTTAACAAAGAGTAAATATGAACTGGGAAGGATAAATTTTGACTTAGTAAGGATCTCACCTTTCAGTTTTTAGGTTACCCAAGTCACATTGCTTCTCATTCACTCAACAAACATGAATTGCAACACGGTTCAATAAATAAATGTTGAATGGATAAGTAATAAATGAATGCATGCTTCTTATGTACAAGGCATTGCTGTGGTAAATACAAAGTAAAAGGTTACATGGTCTCTGATCTCTGAGAAGTCTGTGACATGATTGGAAGATTAGAAGCACACAGAAAAATTGAAATAAAATAAGAGTTAAGTAACAGTGAAAGCGTTACAAGGAAGATATAATTAAACCCCCTCTCCTTTTTTTCCCCTGAGTTCTAGGGATTGAACTCAGGGAATTTTACCTCCAAATCACACCCCAGCCCTATTTTATTTTTTATTTTGAAACAGGGTCTTGCTAAGTTGCTGAGACTGCTCTTGAGCCTGCGATCTTCCTGTCTCAGCCCCCTAAGAATTAGAATTACAGGCATGGGCCACCACACCTGGCTAGATGTAATTAAATGCTAACTGAATGCTACAAAGGATGAGTGCCATGAATTTGAAGAATAGAGAATTTCCATGGGTCTCTGGTCAGGGAAAGCTTTAGAGAGAAGATGGGAGATAAGTTGGGCTTACAATGTGAGAAAATTGGTAGAAGAAGGGCACTTCCAAATGGTGAAGGAACTAGAAGATGAAAAAATGAGGTGAACCAAAGCAGGAACGATAGGAATAAACAGCACAATGGTGTGTGTGGCGTTAGAGAGAGCGGGATGTGAAGACTGACCCACGGAGTGAATGGGGAGCATTTCCTCTAGTGCCAATTTCAACTTGAAAATATGAGGAAGAATTGTTAAACAATTTAACTAAAAAGTAAATGAAATATTTAATATTAAAACAAACATGGGAGTGTTGTGGAGAAGAGTTTAAGGGACAGAAGCCCAGAAAGGTTGCGAGTTGTCCAGCCTTGTCTAACTTGTTCAGAGAACACATCTAGCTGGAATGGAGATGGAACTGTGATTCCCAGCCTGGAGTGCCATGGCCAAGTGCTTGCTTTTGTCTTATTACTATTTCTTTTTATATCATCTGGTTGCTCATTAGCTCCTCTGCCAAAAGATGATCAGAGAAAACCATAAAAAGGAATTGGAACAGACCTGTCATTATTTCCCCCTTCTTGATAGCTCTTGGGTAAGGATTGAGAGAAGTGATATCAAAGCTAATATGAAGTTTAGAAATCATTTGTTAATTGCAATTGTTTGAATGTTTCCCAATCTCTGCTATCAACAGAGATAATAGAGTTGGGTATAAGTAACGTGCACCATAATGGATAATGACAAGAAGACTATATATTTTTCAGATCTGGGACATATTTGATTTTTGAGAGGAAATAACTGATTCATTTGTCAGGAAGTACTGGATGAGTAACAGCCAATTCAAATACTTTTCTGGGCCCTAAAAACCAGCACTCCACCTGTCTGAAAAAGGAGCCTGGAGCCTCAGGTGGGTGGGCTGGATTTCTTTTGTAGTTAGAGGACAAACCTCTGAAGACATTTCCAGAAGGTCTTGTCAGCAGAATGATTTTAAGGATTGAACTAAAATCTAGAGATGCTCAGTTATTAGTATCCAAAAGATAAGGATGGGCTTTGGCCTTGGTTTCAAATGACTAGGGAATTAATTTATGAACATAGGTGATGTCTTCTGAGACACTATGGCACAACTTGCCTTCTGGGAGTTCTTTGAAGAGAGGAGAGGAGAGGAGAGAAAAATGATGCATAAGGTTTTGGTCTTGAGTTTTAGAGTATTGTAGAAAACAGATGCTAATTGTTCCAATGAAGGTTCAGGTGGGAGCTAAGATAGTGCTCTGCCAAGGAAAAATGGCGTGTAAAGCAGACCTGTGGTTGTGGCTAGCCTATGCTAACCACACCTACTACCACATGGACATCCTGACTCTGCTTCCCCTTGTTCATGGGAATTTGCGCCTCCTCATCCTCACACATGATTCTGAAAGCTCTCAAAGGAGTGAGTGTATCATCGACACATTTCCCATCATTGCTATAACAAATCCCCACACACTCAGTGGCTTAAAATGATGTGTGTTTGTTATAACAAACTGCTGTAGGTCAGAAGTCTAAAATGGGTGGCAGGGCCAGGCTCCCATGGGAGCTTTAGGGCACAACCCATTTTCTTGTGTTTTCCAGCTCCTGGAGGTGGCCTATATTTCTTTGCTTGAGGCCTCTTCCTCTACATTCTAAGTCAGCAGTGTTGTATTCTCAAATCAATCAATCAATCTCTCTCTCTCTCTCTGGCCTCTGCTTCTGTTGTTCCATGTGCTTCTCCAATCTGCCTCTCCTGCCCCTCTCTTATAATTACCCTTGTTACTGATTGGGCCCACCCAAATAATCCAGAGTAAATTCCTCTCAAGGTCCTTCATTTAATCACAGTGACAAAGTCCCCTCTGCAATTAAGGTAATATATTCCCAGGTTTGGGGGGTTAGGACATGGGCATCTTTGGAGGGCATCGTTCAGCATACTGCAGCCAGCCTTCCTACTCTGGGCACCATAATGCTGGCTGCACTTGCTGCCCATGCTTCCTTCCCACCAATGGCAAAAGCAGCGGCAGGAACAGGTGTCCCTCAAAAGCACTGTGCCCCTGCAGATGCTGCCAGGCCTCCAGACTGAGGATGGTGACATCCTTATTGTTGCCTCCACCATCAATGTCACTGCCACTGTGAAAGGAGCCCATAATGTCCATAGGTTCCAGCATTTTCTCCATCACCCTTGGGACTCAGCTGTGAATCCAGGAAGGGATTCCAGACAAGCTGAGTGACAGCATTGTGCTCTGTTGATGATCACCCCTCCATGTAAATACTGGCCCATTGGTTTGAACCAGCTTCTCCCTGTCCAATTGGGGTCAGCCTGTCCCAGGAGGCTCCTTTGTCCCTCCACATACTATCAGCTCTCCTTCCAGGCCCAGATATTTTGAAATCCCAGTATAAATACAGCTGGGACACATGCTGCCACATAACACATGCTTCTCTTAGGCTACCTTCCAAAGTGTTTACATTCTATGCTAGAAGAACTCTGGCTCCTTCAAGAGACTCAGGAAAAGAATCAGTACCATTCCTAATTTTTCACACTTCCTACCTAGTAGAGGTTGAGCATCTGGATCCCATTGGAGGCTATTTGTCCTAATTTAGTACTTCCTATTAATTCTGTAAAGGATTACTATTGAAATACATGATTTAGCAACTTTAGACTTTACAAGCTATGTCAAGTACCATACTAAATAGGTCCAACTGGATTTATTACTGTTGAAAAGGAAATCTTTGATTGTGCTCCTTCCAGCTACTATTGATTCATTTCATACCAGAGTGTGTGAAATTGGAGCTATAGAAAATATTTTTCCCCTTCCTTGATCTGGTTGGAATAAATGTTTTCACTTCATGAAATAAACAGTGAAAGACTTTCCATGAATTTCTATGTGTTTTTAATGAGTTCTGTTTCTCATGATGGAATGGATTAATATTTTACATGTTGTCCTCCCAGGAAATGGAGGAATCTGAGATCCTACACTAGCTTCCAGCTTGTCCAAAAGGAATCAATATTCATAATGTTCAGGGCAGTGAAATGTAATCTGTAGAACCTCTAACTATGGAGGTTGACCTGGGCAGAGAAGGCAGGCTGGGAGAGGTTGGCTATTTGTTTCAGTCAACATTCTTGCTGCTGTGTCACCAAATACCTGATGACCACAACTGAGAGGAAGGAAGATTTATTTGCTATGGATCTGGAGATTTCAGTCCATATATAAATATTTCATTTTATATCCAGCAGGAGCTGGGGCTGCAGGTCCTTAAGGCATGATGGTGGGAACAGAGAGAGAGAGAGAGCAAAAGGTCAGAGAGAGAGAGGGTTAGAGTGCGCACACACACACACACACACACACACACACTCACGCACACACAGAGGCTGTACTCTACCATGCACCTGAGGGCCCTCCTTGGAGCACCCCAGCACACAATGCACCTGGCCATGCCCCCAGGAACCCATCTCTGAGCATGGTTGCCTCCAGAGCATGAGGTCTGGGGGACATTTTACTTTCAAACCGTAACAGTATGTTGCAGTCAGGGATTTCCTGGTACATCGCCCAGCTTCTTCACCTTAGTGGTGAGCCCACAGGCTTACGATAATCAAGGAAGATGCATGTAAGTCATTAAAGTATATGAAAGGGGAGGAAGAGGAGGGCTAGGCATGGTGGGAGAGGTGAGGCTCATGGAGGCCATGACAGATACTTAAACAGGGTCTCGGTAGTGGGGCTGTCATTCATTCATTCATCCGCAGGTCTTTTTGATGGCCAAGATTTATCTTTTGATTCTTACCATTTAATGGAGACATTTCTTCATTGAAAGAGATTCCCAACTGAGGTTAGGCCTAGCCATACTTGAATATAATTCTTATATCCTGAAAGTGTATTTTTGTACTCCTATTTTGGTAGTTATACCCAGAGAATACCTATTCACATTAGTTTTGGGGATTGAGTTGTAGCAGTGGTTCATAAATTGAAACAAAGTGCGCTTCTGCCACCTCCTGGGCACTCTGAGGAACTCAAAGGATTTTTCCACAGGAAGAGGGGGAGTTTGATGAATTTCATTTCAAATTTACTTCAACAGTTGAGAATTTAGCCAAGTATTAAACAGATTAATTTTTGCCTTTGTGAAGGCTTGCACGCCTTTGATCATTCGGCCGTTTTAATGAACTCAACGTGGTTGTTTCCGATTTGGCCTTGAAAGTCTTGGCAGGTCGCCGTTTTCTGAGTGGGAGCCTTGCTGCTGCCCCCGGCTTGGGTTCCTCAGTTTTGGCAGGACTTTCCTTCCCGCTGATGGAACGTTTACAGAGAGAAAAAAAATCGCTATGTCTGAAATTCTGCCAGGACACATCAGTGTATTTCCAGACCGCCATCTATTGTGTAACTCTCTGAAGAATTGATATTTAAAAAAAATTTGCAATGCACCTGTTCCTCAGGAAAACTACCTTGTTACATGATGGTGTGCTTTTATTTAAATAATGATTTAAAAATTTTATTTATCAGGATTCACAATGTGAGTTTCTTCCTTAGCCTCCTGATCTTGGTATTAAGTATAACTTGTTTCCAAGGTCACCCTCTCACCCTCCATAATTAGCCCAGAGATTTGCCAGGGCTTCTGGCGTCAACTTTACCCAGCAAGCTTAGAGGGGCACTATTTGTGGTCATATCCTAAGTGATCCAGCTGCTTTACTATCTTTAGAGTCTTGTCTCATCCTATACAAAGCCTTTTTCAGATCCAGTTTAACATTCTGATATTGTACCATGGCCCCACAGGGTCAGAAAGAATAATGTGGTGATTCATTATTTGTCTTACAGCAGTGAAAGGGCATTTGATGTTTAGCTAAAGGGCAGGCTGATCTCAAGGAGGGAGCGAGGCTATGTTCCGCAGATTTGACCACTTGGCTTTGCTGGGAGGAAAACATCTCGCTTTGAAAAATGGCCCCAGAAGTACATGAATTCTTTTCTGTTGTTTCTCAGCTTTTTGGCATCAGGATCTCAGACCTAAGCTGACTGGGTATGGCTATATAGGACAGGCTCTTCTCTGTGGGAATCTTCCCTTGGTGTACTGTTTTGTGGTAAGTCAATTGATACAGAATTCATCGAAATCAACTTAAGTCACTGAGAAGTTTTGCTGAAGTTGAATATCAAAGTTTCAGTGGTGTGCTTGGAAGCAAAATATATCTATGACAAGCTTTTCCAAATTTTATCCTTGTGTTTTCTTTGACTGGTTTCTGTGCCTAGTCCACTTTAAAAAGCTATTTATGGCCATATCAGATGGGAGAATAATAGACCACTCAAGGAAAGTGGGATATTGGGTTTGCTCCCTGGAATAGTTGATACCCAGACTCACCTTGTATTCCAGAGCTATTTTAAAGCTGGATCCCCACTGAGGGAGCCAACTGATGGCTGGGACTGCTGTGAAAAATAAAGATTTCCTGGACATAATGTATAGTTTATGCATGTAAACTATTTGCCTATGGGGGGGGGGAGAGAAATGACAGTCACAATTTGTCCTTTGCTGGTTAACATGTAATTTCCCACTATTGTTGACAAGCAACAACACCAACAGTCATACATTCCACCTCTTTCTATGTTTCTCTGGGAAACTTCTGTTAAGTAAAACTTTCATCTGAGTTGACTGTTCCACTCTGGGTGACTTGAAGGAGTGATAATGCCTACAATATCTAGGCGTTAGTAATTCTAAAACTGAGATTATTTGCTTGGGACAGGTTCAGAGGAAGTGTAGCTTTGCATCATTTCTGAAGATCTGGTTTGCTAAGAAACTCAATATGATCCAGGAGGTGTGATTATATTATAGGGAAGGCTGTTGGTACATCTGGGGTCTGATTTCACTCTCCTACTAACCAAATGAGTGATCCTGGCTAAGGGACCTCTTTGGCCTAAATCCCTCCCTTGGAAAAGTGGTTGGTAGAATGATGTCTGCAGTCCCTTTGAGTTTTAGAATTCTATCATTTACCACTGAGAGAAGAGTAATTTTTGTAGGCAGTTCTCACATATAGATAGCATTCTAACAAATTAATCTTGAATCTGCATTTAAATAGGCTTTGAATTATAATGTGAACAGTTAAAGTATGTCTTCTGTCTCTTTGTGTATCTATCATTTCCATATCTTTCCCATTATCAACCTCCCCCCACAGACACATGTCATGTTGAGTTCTCAAAGTAGGCAGATTAAGCTTGTACTTCAGCAGTGGTGCCAAAGGTATTTCAGAAAGAATTTGATAGCTGATTCATAAAAAAGCCTTATCAAAATCATCATCCTGAGAAGAATTAGCTTTATTATATTTCCTTACATCTATTTTAGAGGCTACCACTGCATGTATTGGAGAAGTAGTCTCATAACCTTTTAGTTCTTAGGGATTTTACAAGGTCTTACTTTGGAATTACACCTTTATTTCAAGCTTTTTCTCTATCTGTACAGCTCTGTCCCCTACTGAATTTGATACCTACTGAATACTTTACACACTAAGCATTTGGAGATTGTGGTTGCCTCCCCAGTATCCATTCTGCCTCTTTCCCATTGTGTTTTGCTTGAATTCCCATTTGCCATCCTTCTTGCCTAAGCGGGAGGGCCTGTGAACAAAGATGGTTCAATTAAAGGGAGAGGCAGGATTCTTGTTAGGTGGGTTGGCAAGAGACACCTTTTTTTATTGAATAGGAATAAGAAAACATGAAATTCCAGAAACTCCTTGCGGCTGTCTGGCCATCACAATACAGCTAGCCTTGGGATAAGTGAGTGGCTGGCTCACTGAGCAGCACTGACAATGGAGAGAAGTGTAGTATTTAATGAAAAGTTGAGCCACTGAAGCCTGGCTCACCACTGGACTTTTCAGTTATATAGGACCTTATATTCCCTGACTTTTTGGGTTTCGTGGTCTATTACCAAAGGCATACTACCTGACTCATGTAAACATTCCATTTTACTGATGAAACTGAATCTCAGAAAGGTTGAGAGTGATTAGGTCCACTGATTCTTTAGAAAACCCCCAGAGTCACACAGTTAGGGTAAACTAAGATTGGAACTCAGGCTGTCTAACTCCAAAGCCCATGAATTTAATGACTACCTTATTTTTTCTCCTCAAGAAAAAAAATTTAATATAATTCAGATATTGGTTACTTAACATTGGTTTACTCTAGTTGGGGACTAAATCTAGAATCTTAAAAGTGAAGCCAGGAAATATTTGAGAAAGAATGTGACTTTCGGTTGCATGGCATAGGGGCTCTTGTTTCTCTTGCCCAGCACCTCTTCTTTGCCCCTTTTTTTGCTAACAACCCTCTCACCCTCATTTCTTCCTGTACCACCTATCCTTGGCCATGTGCCTCAAGATGCCCAATCAGGTTCCTGCCCCCACCCCCGTAGGTAGAGTGTATGGAATAGTCATCCTTGTGAAGCATCTTAGGAGACCCATGAGCTCCCGAAGGACTGTTCCAGGTTGTCCCTATCCTTCTTGAGACCTGGCTGTCCATACTTTCTTACAAGTCTGTGAGCTCTTGCTACAACGTCCCCACAAATCCCCTTTGGCCCTAAATTACCCAGAGTTGTTTTCTGTTGCTTGGAACAAAATGTCCTCATTTTATATGTTTGTTAATATGCAAGGCTCCATTCTTAAGACTGTTCATGTGTATTTGATATTTGCATACTTAGTGTACCTAAGGGGCATGAGATTATTTCCATTCACCAACAGCAAAGTGGTATCACATGGTCAATTCAGTCTCCTAGCCTCTGGAGTCTAAATTTTAGCATCATTTGAAAAGATTCTTTTAAGTGGTATTAGGAAAAGCTCCAATTCATTGAAAAGATATGAGTAAATTATATACTGTACACTTAGTAATCAATGTAGGGGTACTATAAATAATTATATTGTTAGGAGTATTCTTTTTTCATTAGGGACTGGTAAAGTGTTCTTACTGTGGGTTAGAGACAAAGAACTCTAATCTTCATGCTGATCTTGAACGTTTCCTCACATTTCTCTCTCCTTGAACTTCATGGTCAAATACATCAATGATACCTCTGCTCTCAGAGTGCTGTTTCTGAGGACTGTTTCTCCTGCCCCTGGAGTTTGGGATCAAAAAACCCTTTCTGGGCAAAGCATGGCTAGGTATGCTAATCACCTTCTCTGAGATACCATCCTTCTCCTCCACCTCCCACTTTTTCCCCATGTTTCCTTCTTACTCCATACCTAGGACTGGTGTCAACTTGCCCTAGTGTTTCTCAGGTGCTCATAGTATAATCTATTGATGCTCTGTGCTGAGACATTCAGAAGTATAGCAATGTATCAGCTGGCCCAAGAGAGGAGGGCAGGCATTCAGGATGAAATTGTGCTACCATCAAGCTAGGTCTCTAGTGAGCAGGGATGAGCTCGGTAAGCCTGTGGAGCCTTCTGATTCACAGCAGTATGCTCCTGTCTTTGCTCAATCTGTTTTAATTTCCTACTCTCATAGAGGATCTTTGTTTAGGAAGATGGGTGGCCTTTACTGCCATCTAGCTTCCATAAGAGGCCATCCTCTCAGAAATTTTAAGAACTAAAGGTCAGAGAGAAGGGATTGAGGGTGTATGCCTGTTTCTTTTCTCTCTCAAAAGGTCCCTTTATTTCTACAAAAAGTCTTGGGTATGAAGTGAAAACCAGGTAGATCTGCTGTTAAGCTTCCCAGGACATCTGTGCTCTGAATTGGATCAAAGAGTCCTGTTGAATCAATGTCTTACAGTAGTAAGTGAACAGACCATTGTTTACTACTAATCTTCTGATGATGCAGTTTCCTTTAACACTCTTCTTACATGAAGAACTAAATCCTTGGTCAGGAGTGGTGGCACATGCCTGTAATCCTAGTACTTGGGAGACTGAAACAGGAGGGTCACAGGTTCAAGGCATGTCTCAGCAATTTGCCGAAACCCTAATTCAAAATAAAAAGTAAAAAGGGATGGGGGGTTGGCTCGGAGGTAGAATGCCCCTGGGTTCAACCTCCAGTACCTAAATGAATAAATAGATAAGCAAGCTAATATAAGAGGGCCAATAGATTAAAGCTCAAATGGAAATACCCAGAAATATTAGTATATGCCTATTAGTTAGAAATATCAAGGTAACTACTATAAAAAGTAGCTAAGGATCTGAAAATATTTGCTGCTGAAAAGTTATCCTTATATGACCTTAGAATTATTTTAGGTTTTAAACTTATAACTTTAAGGAAAATAAACTTTTTAAAAACAGCATCCTTTTCCCTTTGATAGATGCAGTTTGCTTTTAGCTCCATGAATTATGTAAGTGGTCTCAAAGCCCTAATGTTTTCTTTTTTTTTAACTTTTTATGTTCATTTATTGGTGCATTGTAATTATACATTTTGATATATGTCAGGGTATGAACATGATACATGCACACATTGCACATTTAGCCCTCCCTTCAATCCCACCCTATTCCCTCCCCCTTCCCTCCCTTTCATGCTCCGGATAGTGATTGAGTCTTATAGGTTTGTGTATGTACATCATGTGCTATAGTGTGTTTCCCTCCACTCCCCTCCCAACTCCCTCAGTTAGGTCACCTTCTTTGTCCATCTAAAGATTTCTTC
>PVJS01013375.1:0-42177 GCA_004027185.1 Glis glis | reverse complement strand
TGAAAAATGTTCAACATCATTAGCAATCAGGGAGATGCAAATCAAAACTACTCTAAGATTTCATCTAACCCCAATTAGAATGGCAATCATTAAGAAGTCAAAGAAGAACAAATGTTGGTGAGGATGTGGGGAAATCGGGACTCTTCTACACTGTTGGTGGGATTGCAAACTAGTTCAACCACTATGGAGATCAGTGTGGAGACTCCTCAGAAAGCTGGGAATGGACCCACCATATGACCTGGCTATACCATTACTGGGTATCATACCAAAGGGATTGAAACCAGAAAACTACAGTAATATATGCATACCCATGTTCATAGCAGCACAATTCACAGTGGCCAAATTATGGAACCAACCTAGATGTCCATCAACAGATGAGTGGATTACAAAATTGTGGGAAATACACACAATGGAATTCTACTAAGCAATAAAGAAGAACAAAATAACATCAGGATCTGGAGAACATTATGTTAAGTGAGATCAGTCAATCACAAAAAAAGAAGGGACATATGGTTTCATTAATATGTGCAACCTAAGGAGTAGTAGGGTCACACAAAGGACTCCAGTTGTAATGGAGAACCTTCATCGGAACAAGGGAAGTGGTACAAGGGAAGGGGGAGGGAAAGAAAGAAGTGAATTAATGGAATTACTATCATAAACAATATGTACATGTGAAAATATACCAACATCATTCTCGGTACTTCATTCGGGTGGGGGGAAGCAGGGGGGGACACTAAGAGCTGTGTGCATGTATGTTAACATCAAATAGATATTCATTTCGATGTAAGACTCCAATGCACCAATAAAAGCACGTTTAAAAAAAAACCTATTGTTAAAACCAGCCAGGTAATCAACTGGCCCCACTTTGGAAAGGACCCTTTCCTGTGCTTCTGTCCACTCCTACATCCATCAAGATACCTGGAACTGCCAGCTGGATCCACCACTCCAGGGTTAAGCTGTGGACCACTTCGGATAAATCTGTTCATTCCCCAGAATTACCCACAAACCACTATATCTGTACACCCATAGAAGACCTCCAGTTCCTTTTCAAAAGACAAATGGATAAGTAGATCCCCTTAACTAAACATCCCACTCTCATTTCTATCTACCTACAACACAAGTAGCTCAAAGGCTATTATAAGATGCTAACTCCTCCTAGGCCCATGCCTGTTGGCTACAGACATTAGGCTTGATTAGTGTCCAGAGGGAGAGTATGCATTATGCTTCAGGAAAATGCTGTTTGTATGTCAACTGATCAGATCAAGTACAAGAAAGTTTCTGTGGAGAACGCCCGCTGTGCTTGTATTTTTGTAGATAGCATTTCCTGGAAATTGTGAGTGCCAACCCCTCCCTGGGCATCCAATTCAGGCAATGGCATAAAGATTGTGAGGCTGTGTTCCCATCAATAGGAGCACAGCAAGTTTCCTCCATGTTGTTCTTGCACACCTGAACTTATTGGTGTCAGGAGCCCTTTTTGCAAAAAGTAAAATTTGCCTTGCTGAGCTGCTTTCAAATGAGTGTCTTTTTTTAATGATTCCATAAAAATTTACTTCTAAAAATTTGGTGGAGCCTGTACAGGGAAACAGATTGTTGCCAGAGGTCCACAGAGGTTACTTTCTAGGGAGATGCATCTTGCTGTCAAGTTGCTGGTGGCCCTAACACAGGAAATACCACCATTCCCTGGCTGACAATGGGCCCTGAGTGAAAAGCAAAATGCAATGTGGGAGAGGTGCCCCTGCTTGCCCATGGCGGCCAGGTAACCCCGCATGAAGGCCAAGGGAAGAAAAGTGTCACGGGAAGTGACCAAGTATTTCCTTGGTGGTTGGGATATCCCAGGGGAGGGTTGTACGGAAATAATGGGGGCGTCCGGAGATGCCTAACGAACATGGACCCCAGAGGTTAATGTTTCCCTATGAGGGGCCTTCCCAGAGTGGGAGATGGCATCAGAGTTCAAGAAACTCCAGGAAAATGGGGTTTGATACTCGGATGGGAACATACACAATCAGTTATACCAGGGTGGTAGATACAAGATACTTCTAGGCAGAGGTTGATTCTCTATCAGGAATATATATAAGGGTACCTAAAATGCAAGATTAAGGACAAAATTCCTTCTGGTAGTCCCTTAGGTCTTATGTTACAATATTGGACAGATAAGTATGCAAAATTACAATTACAATGTTTTAGCAAATTACCTATAACTCTCCTGTCCCCTATCCATGGGGATGTAATGACTGGCAAATTAAATCTATAAGATATGTGTTTGCTGTCTATTTGTATATATGTTTATACCCATAAATGTATTGTCTATTGTCCACATGGTACCAAAATTGGCTTATCTAAGAGTACTCATAAGTTAAAAAAATTGAAATTAAGGCAGTTAAAGATTTTTGCATGGAAAAACAAAAGAAAAGAGGTCCAAAGCATGGACAGTTGGTAATCATGGTAATTTTAAAGTAAGGCACTTAGATTTCTTTCCTACTGGGTTTCCCGTCAAAGCTTAACTTTTTTTATAGTTTAAAGTTTGCCATCTCGAGCTCCATGTGGTTGAGACTGGGTGGTGCCATCATGGACTCCACCTTGGGTTCCACATGGTTGGGACTAGGTGGTGCCATCTTGCTGGACTTAGCTGCCTTATCATGTAGTTTTTAGCTGTCAGGAGAGGCCCTCCTTTGTTTACCTCAGAGGAGGAGGGGCCTGCAAAGAAAGCCTTATTCTCCTATCTTGTTCTTAGTCTTTTAGCCAAGAGTGGTCTTCAAAGACATAGCCCGGCTCCTATATTTAAAACAATAAGGTTTTCTGCTCTTAGGGACATTTATGAAAAACTTGTTTTAAGAGGAAAGGTTTCTATTAAGATAATCTCTTGTATTTACTGTCTTTGATTACCTAGCAAGCTGCATCTTAGCAGAATCAGGGTTTAAGTGCCCATATTTTAAAGCAGGCTATATAAACCACTATTAAATTTGGGTTGCTATATTTGACACCTTATATATCTGTGACTATATGTGTATACTCATAAAAGCTTATAAAGTTAAAGATGTATGGGTTTTATATACATGCAAGCTAACCAATAAGTGATCTCTTTATTCAATGTGCATTGTATTTGCTAAGTTAATATATTTTAACTTTGGTGTAACTGTGATGTTAATTGCTACTGGCTTCTTTGTAAGTTAAATATATTTTTGTTTCCCAAGTATCCTCTAAAATGCAAAGCTTAAGAAAGCACCTTACCAAGCTGGTGTCCTCCAAACAATAACAACAACATAAAGTTAATAGCGATAGCCTTTTCCAGGTTTATATTTATGTTTTCCAAAATTGTATTATAACCATTTTTAAGCAAAGATAACTAAAGGTGCTTGGACACTTGACATTTCACATCATGCCACTCTGATTAAAGATTGGGTATTATTAATAATATATGTAAAGAAAAATTTAAATGGGGATTTTTTATGTCAAATTCAAATGGAGATCTGTTTGTATCATCAAATATTATCACAACTATTATACAAACTGGATTTGTTTTTTCCCTAATAGTTTTGTTTTATAGTTTCCTTGTATATCCTTGTGATTGTTGTCTGTTAAGCTTCCAGGTATGGGGTATCCCTTATTCAGCCCAATTAACTATTAATATAACTATAGGAGAAAACCCCATAACCATAAAGATAAATGCATGTCAAGTCCTGTATCTCTAAAGCAAGTCCCTTGCTCTAGTTGGGGCAAGTCCCAGGGGACCATCCCATGTGGAGGGTGGACAGCTCCACCATATAGGGCTGCTCTAATTCTGAGGGGGTTAAAAGAAAAAATAACCAGGCCTGGATGGGGTTTCCCTTGACACCTGTGCTAACTTACAGTATAATCCCCTCTTGCTAACTTGAAAGCCAGAAAAGTTAGCACTTTCCATTAAATGCTGGTCTGGTCTCCAGGCAGATATGTCAGGAAGTTATCCCATGGAGAGGCTTGCTGTTAGACTAGCTAATAATTCAACCTAAGCTGCTAATGTTAACCCCTCAACCCAGTCCACTATAGTAAAATTAGAGAATTTACACCAGATGATAGAAGACAGGATATGAGGAAACAAATGCATGGTCAAAATGGATTGGAAATTCTGCCAGCACTTTAAACAAAAGTGGTCATTATGTTTGTGTGGCAGGCAGGCCAGAGGTTCAACTGGTACCATTCCCACTCGATGTACCTCAGACCCAACAGGCATGAAATGTATGATAGCCCTCTTTCAAGACAATCTAGCATGGGACAGTGAGTCTTGTAAGGCCATATCTCTCCTGTTCCCAGTGACTCAGGGTCCAAAGCAAGAGCCCCCCAAACTGTCAAGCCTCCAGTCCCAAGTACTTACTATACCTCATGCCTCTCAAGGTGGAAGAGACAGTCAATGTGCTTGGGCAATGTTACTGACTGCAGTAAATGCTCGTCCTTTGAGGAGCTAGATAATCAGTCTGCATAAGCAGTTGCCAGAGCAAATGTCTGGTGGTACTGTGGAGGACCATTACTTGAGACCTTACCCTCCAATTAGGGTGGAATTTGCACTCTAGTACAATTGGCAGTCCCTTTCACCCTGGCATTTCAAACCCTAAGTAAGGCCTTCTATAGGACCAGCAGGGATATCCCTCAACTCCCTAGTGGGTCATTAGACCCTCACATATACCTTGATCTGATCAGGATCTCAAGAGGAGAGAAGATAACTCCAGTCATAATATTTCTTATTATAATATTGGAATAATGATCCCAGTAGGATGCGGTATAATCCTTTGTGTTAAGGCCCTAGTTCTGAGACAGAAAGGGACAGTTCTAACCAAAAAATCCTCTGTAAATTACCAAAATAATCTCTTGTCAAATACCTTTGAAAGCAAGAGTCGCTGTATGTTAATAAAGTTTGAAGAAAAAGTAATAATGTATAATAAGAGGAGTGAATTATGAGAAATAATTAGATCTTTTCTATCAAAGGAATAGCTTGACTTGGGCTCCATATTGTAAAATTTCCATTTGTATAACTTTACGTGTGCTTGTATTTTTGTAGATAGCATTTCCTGGAAATTGTGAGTGCCAACCCCTCCCCCAGCATCCCCTTCAGCCAATGGCATAAAGATTGTGAGGTTATGTTCCCACCAATAGGAGCACAGCACAGAAGCCCCCACTGAAAATAAAATGCCCAGCAAATTTCCTCCATGTTGTTCTTGCACACCTGATAGTGGCAGGATCCCTTTTTGCAAAAAGTAAAATTTGCCTTGCTGAGCTGCTTTCAAATATGTGTCTTTTTTTAATGACACCATAAAAATTTACTTCTAACAGAGACTACTCCTTATTAGGGAGGTGACAGGCAAGTCCCCAGTCCTTAACACCTGGGACCCATCAATGCCACCATCACAACTGGCAGAGTCCTGGAGTAGTTGCCACCCAGTGCTGGTGATCTACAGGCAAAACAACAAAGGGATTATATGGGACACAGACCACAAAGACTGCATTTTGGGGTGATAAATACTCAACAGAAAGCTGCAAATACCCATAGAGCTGAGACTATTCACTTTTAAGACATACCTTGAGGTAAATATGTACCTTCAGAATAGGATGTCATAAAGGGAGAGAGATTAGACATAGGAAATCCACAGAGTGAGAGAGAGCCAGCAAAAGCAACAAAGAAACAAACTTAAGAAACCTGAACACATGAGAAAGCAAGGAAACAATGAGCCCCCATAATAAGACCCAGAGAAATTTCATAAATACATGAAGACTGAATACCACACTGTTGAATGAGGGTAAAAGAAGAAATAAGGGAAGAAATTTAAAAAATTCTTAGAAACAAATGAAAATAGAATCACAACATATCAAAATCTCTGGGACACTTTAAAGGCAGCATTAAGAGGAAAATTCAAAATTCTAGTGCTCACATAAGAAGAACAGAAAATCACCAAGTAAACAATCTAATGACACACCTCAAAGCCCTTGAAAATCAGGAATAGTCTAATCCCAAAGTCAGTAGAAGACAGAAAATAATTAAAATCAGAGCAGAAATCAGTGAAGAAGAGAACAACAACAAAATACATAAAACCAACAAAAACGAAAGCTGATTTTTCAAAAAATTAAAGAAGATAGATAAAACATTAGCCAACCTAACCAAAAGAAAGAATCAACTCAAATTACGAAAATAAGAGATGAAAAAGGTGCTATTACCATAGACAGCATGGAAATCCA
This sequence comes from Glis glis, assembly GCA_004027185.1. Lineage (NCBI taxonomy): Eukaryota > Metazoa > Chordata > Mammalia > Rodentia > Gliridae > Glis > Glis glis. Next base: position 35,976 of record PVJS01013375.1, on the reverse strand, counting down.
GAGGATCATCAGAAACTGTTTTAAAAAAACTATACTCCAACAAAATGAAAAGCCTAGAAGAAATTGGCAAATTTCTAGACACATACAACTTTCCTAAATTGAATCAAGAGGCTGATTCAACATACGAAAAACAATCCATGTAATCCGCCACATAAACAGAACTGAAGACAAAAATCACATGATCCTTTCAATAGACACTGCAGATAATTGGAATAGAAAGACCATACTTCAACATCATTAAGGCAATATACAATAAACCTACAGCCAACATCATATTGAATGGGGAAAAACTAAGAGAATTCCTTTTAAAATCAGAAACAAGACAAGGATGTCCACTATCACCACTCCTTTTCAATATAGTACTTGAGACTCTTGCCAGAGCAGTAAGTCAAGAAAAGGAATACAAATAGGAAACAAACTGAAATTTTCTCTATTTGCAGATGACATGATCCTATACTTAGAAGACCCAATAAACTCAACCAAAATACTTTTATAATGGATTAACAAATTCTGCAGTGTCTGGATACAAAATACCCAAACTAAAAAAATCAGAAGTCTTTCTATATGCCAACCATAAATCCACTGAAAAAGAAATCCAGAAAACATTTCCATTCACAATAACTTCAAAAACAATAAAATACATAGGAATACATCTAACCAAGGAGGTAAAAGACCCCTACAATGAAAATTATAAAACACTAAAGAAAGAAATTGAAGATCTTAGAAGGTGGAAGGATAGGCAGAATAAAGATCATCAAAATGGACATCCTTCAAAAAGCGATCTATAGATTCAATGCAATCCCTATTAAAATATCTTGGTCATTCTTCACATATCTAGAAAAATCAGTCCTTAAATTCATATGGAACAACAAAAGACCCGGAATAGCCAAAATAGTCTCAGCAATAAGAACCATGCAGGAGGCATCATAATACCTGACTTCAAACTATACTATAGAGTTATAGTAATAAAAACAGCATGGCATTGGCACAAAAGCAGCCACACAGCCCAATGTAGCAGAATAGAAGATTCAGAAACAAATCCACACACTTACAGCCAACTGATTTTTGACAAAGGGGCCAAAAGCATACACTGGAAAAAAGATAGCTCCTTCAACAAATGATGTTGGCAAAACTGGTTATCCATATGCAGAAAAATGGAAATAAACCCCACTTTCTCACCCTGCACAAGAGTCAATTCAAGATTAATCAAAGACCTGGAAATAAAACCAGACACTTTGAAGTTACTTGAAGAGGGCATAGGACTAACACTGCAACATATAGGCATGGTCTTCCTCAACAAGACCCCAAAGACGCAAGAAATTAAAATGAGGATTAATACATGGGATTACATTAAAGTGAAGAACTTCTGTGCAGCAAAGGAAGCTCTAAAGAACCTCAAGAGAGAGCTGACAGAATAGGAGAATATCTTTGCCAGTTACTTCTCTGATAGACAACTAATATCTCAAATATACAGAGAACTCAAAAAACTCACCGCTAAAAAAACAAACAACCCAATCAAAAAATGGACAAGTGAACTAAATAGACACTTCACAAAAGAAGAAATACAGATGGCCAATAAATATATGAAAAAATGTTCACCATCATTAGCAATCACGGACATGCAAATTAAAACTACCCTGAAATTTTGCCTAAACCCAGTTAGAATGACAATCATTAAAAACACAAACAATAATAAATGCTAGTGAGGATGTGGAGAAGTAGGTGGGAATGCAAATTCGTGCAACCACTTTGGAAAACACTATTGAGGGTTTTCAGAAGAATGGGAATGAACCTACCATATGACCCAGATATACCACTACTGGTTATCTACCCAAAAGAATTAAAACCAGACTTCATAGTAATGCATAAATATCTATGTTTATAGCTGCACAATTCATAATTGCCAAACTATGGGACCAACTGTGATGTATATAAACAGATGAATGGATTACAATGTTATGGGATATATACACAAAGGAATTCTACTCAGCCATAAAGTATGTCATTTTCAGGGAAATGGATGGAACTGAAGAATATTATGCTAAGTGAAATTAGTCAGTTACAAAAAGTGAAAGGTCAGATGTTCTTCCTCATATGTGGAAGCTAGGGAGAAATTGGGACACAGGAGGGACTCCAGACAAAGGAGGAGAAAACTTAGTGGAGTGAAGAGGGGACCTAATGGAGGGAGATGGGGGGGAGGAAGACTTGAAGAGGTAAACACCTCAATGGACATGATATACATACACAAACTTGTCAAAGCCAATCACTGTGCTGAGCACAGGAAGGTGGGGAGGGAGAGGGGGTGGGACGGGAACTGGGGGAGGGCTCAATGAGTACTGTGTGCATGTATGTCTCTATCACCCTGAACTTCATCAAGATGTATGATTACAATGCACCAACAAAAAACAAATGAATAAATGAATTACAAATTTAAAAAAAGACAAAGAAAAAACAACACTAATTAATGATTGTTTTTATTTTTATTTATTAAATATTAAGTATACCTCAAGGAAAGAAAATTACAGACCAATATTCTTGATGAACATAGATACAAAAGTTCTTAATAAACTACTTGCAATTCACCTTCAAAGCCACATCAAGAAGATAGTGCACTATGACTAAGTTGGTTTCCTTCCAGGGATGTAAGATTGGTTCAACAATGCAAGTCAATCAATGCAATCCATCACATAAGCAGAATGAATGAGAAAAAACACATGATAGTCTTGGTAGGTGCAGAAAAAGAATTTGCCAAAATAAAATACCCATTCATGCTAAAAACTCTGATGAAATTAGGAATACAAGGAAGTTACCTCAAAATCATGAAGGTAATGAATGATAAAGCCAAAGCCATTGAATGGGGGAAAAGTGAAAATATTTCCTCTAAAATCAGGAACAAACAAGGATTGTCCACTATCACCACTTCTATTCAATATACTACTTGAAATTCTAGCCAGAGCAATAGGTAAGAGAAGGAAATTAAAGGCATACAAATAGGAAAAGAAGAAGTAAAATTAACTCTATTTGCAGATGACATGATCCTATGCTTAGAAGATTCAAAAAAATTCAACCATAAGACTTCTAGACCTGGTAAACAAGTTCAGCAGAATAGACAGATACAAAATCAGTTGACAAAAATCAATAGCTTTTCTATACACCAACCATGAATCCACTGAAAAAGAAATCCAGAAAACAACTCCATTCACAATAGCCTCAAAAAGAATAAAATACTTAGAAATAAATAAAACCATGATGGTAAAATTATAAAACGCTAAAGAAAGAAATTGAAGAAGATCTTAGAAGATAGAAAGATCTCCCATGTTGGGCATGCATAATAAACATTGTCAAAATAACCATAGTACCTAAAGCGATCTATAGATTTAATGCAATCCTTATCAAAATACCAATGGCATTCTTCATAGATCTAGAAAAATAGTACTAAATTTCATATAGAAGAACAAAAGACTCAAAATAACCAAAAATAATTTTGAGCAATAAGAACCTGCTGGAGACATCACAATACTTGATTTCAAATTATACTATAAAACCATAGTTACAAAAGTGCCATGGTATTGGCACAAAAATAGACAAATGTAATGGAATAGAAGATACAAAAACAAATCTGCACAATATATCCAGTTTATTTTTGACAAAGGAGTAAAAAATATACACTGGAGAAAAGATGGCTTTTTCAACAAATGGTGCTGGGTAAACAGTATATCCATATGTAGACGAATGAAATTAGATACCTATCTCTCACCCTACACAAAAGTCATCTCAAAATGGATTAAAGATCTACAAATTAGACCATAAACTACCAATTGCTAGGGGAAAAAAATAGGACCAACTCTCCAATATATAGGCACTGGCAGAGACTTTCTCAATAAGATCCTAAAATCTCAGAAAATAAAACCGAGAATTAATAAACAGGATGGAATCAAATCAAAAAGCTTCTGTACAACAAAGAAAACAATCAAGAATCTACATTGTGTAACAGGCACATCAGAGGGTAATGTATGATTCCGCCTTACAATGTATTTGGAAGAGTTATATTAGAATTAATATATAGCCGGGCGTGGTGGCGCACGCTTGTAATCCCAGTACTTTGGGAGGCGGAGACCGGAGGATCTGGGTTCCCGGCCAGCCTTAGCTCTCGCTCTGTCTGTCTCTCTCTCTCTCTCCTTAGTGAGGCCCTCCGCAACCTCGTGAGACCCGGTTTCAAAATAAAGCATAAAAAATAGGGCTGGGGGCGTAGCACAGAGGTAAAACGCTTCTGCATTCAATCCCCGGCACCGCAAAAAAAAATAAAAAATAAAAAATAAAAAGAATTAATATACATGTTATGGTGGGCATGGTGATGCATGCCTGTAATCCCAATAGTTGGGAGGCTGAGACAGGAGAATCTCAGGTTCCAGACCAGCCTCTGCAACTTAGGGAGACACTCAGCAACCTAATGAGACCCTGTTTCAAAAAAAAAAACCCACAAAATATATATATATATATATAGGTGTGTATGTGTATGTATATATATATACACATATATATATATATATATATATATATATATATATCTGTATGTATGTATTTGTCATTATTTTTACTTTTTTAGTCTATGCAAAATCATATCAAGAGTCCATCAGCAACCCATTACAAGGTGTAAAATTCTTCAAAATCTAACCAGGAGATCATTTTCATAAGAACCCTAAAAACCTAAAGCTGTGTGAACATTGGGAAGAATTGTCAGCAGGGCAAGGGTCAGGCATTGACAATTAAATAACACTGAAAAATTATGTTTGGAAACAAAATTTTTTATTTTTCAAAACATTAAAAATTAAATAAACATTTAATTTTTTCTTGATAAAGATAAAAATATTAATGCTTTTATAGTGAGGAAAAGAAAACTTTGGCTTTGGTAGCATATGCCAGTTTGACGTATCTGAACACAGACCTGTATGCTCACTCTCTCTACTAAGATTTATTTTTAAAGAGATATGGCAGGAAAAAGAATGCAGACATAGTTTCATACTGACCCACTTTTAGAGTGGTATACACTTCCAGTTACATCTAAAGTAGGATATTTAACTATGTTACTAAATTACTAGACAGCATGTCTTGGTAAAGTTGCATATCAAGTGTAGAATATAAATACTTAACCCTTCTTACCTGGAGATTCCAAGCCCTTTACATATCCAACAACATTAGTAACTGTTTTGAATTTTGTGGCTATCTGAACTTGCATGCTAACAATTGTTATTTCTGGAAAAAAAAGAGAGAGATGCTTATTTACCCATATTCTGTTGTATTTTTCTTAAAGCATTAGAATTGATCTAATATCAGCAAATAAATCCCATCCCCAACATTAGTTTTTTCAGATAAACCAAAGATATACTTTTTTTGCCAAATATTTATGCAATGTTTTGTGCAGACTCTATTTTAGGTGTTTGTTATGTAATGATGACTCAGACACAGTTGCTAGTCTCCTAGGACTACATGGCAATAAATAAGCAATTTTAAACCTCACATTCAGTGCTCCAATGGAGGGGGTTTCAACATGAGAGCGCACAAAGGAAGACCTCAAGGAGATGTGGATAATTCATATGTTTTTAAGAAAGAGAGAGAATAAAAAGGTAAAATATTTCCAGAGAATACTGAGTGCTTTCCCATCTTGAAAAAAAGAATAGGTGGAAGAAAATGTAAACTTTCCTGTATGACTCATTATTACATTAATACTTGGAAAACTGTAAATCAAGTATTACACAAAGTAAAAGGATGAAGAAATGAGGGGAGAGCCCAGAAGGACAGTGGAATGAGATGGAGGAAGGAGGGGGAGGGGGAAAAGGAGGACTGGGATAAGGGAACAGTTCAAATAATGCTATGGCAATACATGAAGGTACTGCTCCCGATCTCACTAACATGCACGGGGAGGGAGGAGAGGAGCAGGTGGGATGGGGAAGGAAATACACCAAGCACTGTGTACAAGTATGTTTGTATCACTGTGAATCTCACTATGATGTATAAAAACAATGCACCACTAAATGTTTAAAAATTGAATGAATATTTAATCTTATAAAAAGGATAAAGATTCTTATAGCTTATACATATTTTCATATATTGGGGTCTTTTTTTCACTTATGTGCATAGGTCCCTCACCTCTATTCTAAATCCCCATTAACTGTTCTGCCTCTTTGAGTTTTTATTTATGCTTGATATTTAAAAATTCACAAATAAGGACCCCAGTCAGTGGGGACTCAGTCACAGCGCTGGTGTGGTCTTTGAAAGCCTTTGGTCATAATGCTAATCCTGTACTTGATGGGTCGTGGGAAGTCTGGGGTGGGGTGGGGTTCTAGTGGGGGTTTATCAGCAGCCTGTCAGGTTGGCAACCAGAAAGCAGCTAGCTGGAGCCAGTGGTGTATGCCTTTAATCTCAGTACTTGGGAGGCTGAGACAGAGGATTGCAGGTTCAAGGCCAGCCAGATTTTTTTTTTTTTTGTGGTACTGGGGATGGAACCCAGGGACATTCTACTTCTGAGGTACACCACCAGTTGTGGAGAACACGACCGCCAGAGACAGGTTAACATATGCCTTGGAAAGGTCTAAGGGTCATGGAAAGCTATAATTGGACTGTTGAACTCACTGAAAGCAGCCTGTTCCTCCAAGGTAAATGTTCCTGTGTTTCTTGCCAGTGCCAACTACCGTATATCCCGCTTGTCAAACATTGTCTCAGGATCTTCTGCACATCCTCAGCGGTTTTATTGCTAACCGTTATCTCAAGGACTTTCTGCAGTTGTACTGCAGTTTAACCAGTTAGCCATTACCTCCAGGGCTCCCTGCACGTTTACTCATTAGGCATTACCTCTAGGTCTCCCTGCATTTTTTACTAGTTAAACATTACCTCCAAGACCATCTGCGTGTATGCAGCAGTGTCCAAACCTTGATCTCCCCCCTTGAGAATGACAATAAAAGCTGTCTGCCAGTGTCCAGCGGGGCCTTCACCTAAGAGTCAGGCCCCCTGGCCTGCCCCTTTCAATCTGCACACCATGTCTGCGTCATTCTTTTCCTCTCAGGTACACTGGATGTTACTGACATATCAAACATATCAAAATACTTCTTTGTAATGTGATTCATTTATATTTCTCTCCCTAAATTGCATTAATCTGTTTTATAGTTTCTCATTTCATTCCCTCCCACTACATTCATGGATTTTAACCACAACCTCAGAGTAGTATTTGACAATTAAAATCTTCATGTTCTGATTGCGCCTCAAGGACAAAGATTAACAATACATTAGATCAATGGGTACAATCTATGAAGAGGAAGACCAGGAGAAATGAAATGGAGTCAGTATCCAATTATCTAATCAATTCAAACAATCCATATTTATTAAGGAAGAAATGTTTCTTCTCTTTTTCCATTCCTCATATAATTGTCTCAATTTTCTCAGGGATCTCCATAGGATGCCCTGTTCTCTACTTCTCTTTGCTGAGCCTATTTCATGAATTTCTTTGTTTAATTAAGTTTTATGGTATGTGTCTGTTAAATTGTTTTGGGTTGCAAATAACTGAAAACCAAACATATATTTGCTGAAACAAAAAAGAGGGGGTGTAGAATTTATTGACTTATAGGTATAGACAGTTCAGTAGATTGGTCTTCAGATAAGATTTTATCTAGGGCTCAAATGATGTGGACAAGAGTCCCTCCCTATTTTCTTCTCTCCTCTCCTCCTCAGTTCAGTTTTCCAGTAAGATAAATGCTCATGGTCCCAAGATGTGTGCCAAAACATTCCTGAACTATATGCTTTCTTGTTTATGTCTCCTGTTTTTCCTGTTTGGTCCTTCAATTGTCATAATATGGTTAATGTGATATGACAATAGGTTTAAACCAATCAGGTTCTATTTCTAGAGTTTAGGGTTTGGTCAAACCTACTCAAAAATATGTTGTTTGAAAGTTTGAAAGAATTCAAAAGGGGAAGGGGAAAATAGATGCTGGGAAAGCAAATACAGTAGAGAAAATACTACATTGCTGTCTGACTTTTAGAGAATTCTGATTCAATGTATATAAAGAGTTAAAAAGGTAAGATGATTAGTTGATTGGAACAAATATAACTTAATATATTGCTGTCCAAACTGGATTAGTGAAGATTTTCTTACACTAAAGCTCAGCAACATATTTAGAAAATTCAACATTAAGATATAAATATAATAATATGCTTTTAAATTTTTTAACCCATAAACAATAAGCATGACTCTTATTGTCTTAAAATATACCTCATTCAGTTTCCTATTCATTTCTCATCTCAATTTATATCATGATGAGCTACCTATATTTAATAAGTGCTTTTTAGAAAAAACTTAAAACTTAATTATCTTGGATTTATCATGAGCATTATTGTCCAAAACACTGGGGCAAAGGGTCATTGTCCTATGCTTAAGATTGGTTTAACTTTAACCACCTACTCAGAATGCTCAATCAAAATTTGGGAAATATAAAATACTCTGTATTTTAAAAAATAAAATGTCATTATAACATGAAATGTCTTTTCAGTGATTAAAATATATCTGTCTGAATTTTTCTAAAAAACAATAATTGTAAACATAAACAGGTTGTAAACAGGTTTCAGTATATATCTCAACTTTCCTTTAAGACTTCATACATGTTGTTAGTTTACTATGGAAATACAGCTAAAGAGTGTCATTTTGCTTTGTTAAGACATTGCTTGCATATTGAGAAGTAAATTGATGCAGTTATTTGATAAGAAAGAGACTCCCTAATTCATTTAACATTTAGAGCATGCTAAGTACTGGAACATATGACATAATTTGATTCTCACAGCAGTTTGAGATGACAGAGGTTGGCTACCCTTCTGTAGATGCAGACATTGTCTCTAGGGAGATGACATATGAGCAGTTCCAGCGCTAGCATTGGAACCGAGGTCAGAACAGTGACTGGAATGTAGCTGGGACTCTAATATCCACTGAATTAATCAATTAAATCTTGGACTAAATGGAGTCCTTTACAAGTTCAGTGTTTTCCCTACCACTGAATTATTTTTTGGGGGTTGCTTATATATTTTACAGAACTCATGATCAGTTCCTGTGGCTCAGAATAGATGACAGAAAACAAAACAGAAGTTTCCTCAAGAGCATCTTCATTCCTGGTTTGAAAACATGGGCTTATTGTTGTTTTTTATATTTTCTACTTTGCTCAATTGATAATTAGTTTAGGAAGCTTTCCATCTAAAGGATGTGGAAAAGTATATGTCTCGAACACAGAGAAAACCTGAATGTATTCAGATTTCTTGAAAAGGGCTTCTTCAAAACAATTTTTAATGCTTTGTTATCAAAAGAAAAACAGATGAAATAAAACACGGCTACTTGAGCCCCCAGATGTGGACACACAAAACATCCAGAGCCCTTAAGTGGTAGCTCATAGCAACTAGAGACAAATTTAACAATATGTAAAGAGAATTTCTTCTTTAGAAGTCTAATGCTGAAGCTGGAGGCAGAAATAAGATGCAGCCCATTGCTTTCATCCCACCACAGGTAGCTTAACTACTTCGGTTTTATCCTACATGGTCTAACAAGGCCTGACAAACTACACCACCGTACAAAAAGCATCTCTCAGGCGATGATGCGTATAGACAGAGGGATTTTTTAGTCAATTGCTGGAATTAGGCTTTAATGCTTTATACTAAAAGACTTCGTATCCCAGATAGCTGCTTGCTATCCACTGAATCTTGGCAGGCAATGAGACTGCCAAAGCTGAAACTGGAAAGCTATGTTAAGCAGATTTTCGTGCATGTACAAAATGCTTTATATGTAAAGCTACTTTTCTTTGTAGCAGTTCAAAATCCATTTTTTTCTTTTTTTAACCCCTCAGTTTGGTCAACTTTCAGTCTTTATCAAAAGTACTTTCCGAAAATGTCTCTGTAGAGCCATAGAATAGAATAAATGTTCCCTTCATCAAAAGTGAATCCCTGTGAAAAGAATAATTGTAAACATGTCCATTTAAGAGATTTTTAAAATGATCACAGTTCTTACAAATACTACAAGACACACAGAAGTGTATTAAATATTTTACCATTGTTTGAAAGTTCTAGAGGGCTGCAGACATTGCTTTTGCTTCTAGTTGTTGGTGCAGAGATGAGTTTTGCAACGAGGGTTGCAGAGATGGGCTGCACTAACAGGGAGGTGAGGTTTGATCGGCTTTGTCTAAAGCTTCCATCTACATTCAGAAAAGAAAGGAACAGGATCCTTAGTAAACAGAAATTAAAGACAGTCAAGGAGAAGTTCTTTGTAAAAAGCATTTAAATTATGAGCAGTATGTTTATATTTGTTCATTTGTTTATTTACTCCTTACTTATGCTGTCTACTTATTAAAAATGATTTGGGCCGGGCGTGGTGGCACACACTTGTAATCCCAGTACTTGGGAGGCGGAGTCCGGAGGATCGGGGTTCGCAGCCAGCCTCAGCCACTTAGTGAGGCCTCCACAACTTCGTGAGACCCGGTTTCAAAATAAAGTATAAAAAATAGGGCCGGGGGTGTAGCTCAGAGGTAGAATGCCCCTGGGTTCAATCCCCGGTTCCGTCAAAAAAAAAAATGATTTGGAATACTTCAGAAAAATGTAGTCCACATACAATATGCATCCCAGTTAAAAATGGCAGATTGTACACATACACTTACCTTCACTGTCCCATAAAACTCTACTAAAATGACAACAAAGGAATGAAGACAGGTAAATCCATAAGGGCCAAAAGAACAGATCCTGGAAAGGAGAAGAGTGAGTGGCCACTGTCCACTGACATAACAAACCTGAGGAGACAAACCTCAGCCTACAGTGAGGAAGCTGACAAGCAATGCAGCTAGTGCCACAGAACGCCCTGTGGCTTAAGACTTGGCAACAACTGCTGCCTATTGAGGCAAGGGTGAGGGAGGGCTGAGACACGATGCGACGCACTTCTGTGAAGGAGCTATCCTCCTAAACCCCTTGCACAACCAGTCAATGTGGGGACCTGTTTCTCCCTCATTCCAATAGACAACAGTGAGACACTGAATAGGGAGACACAGATTCAATAATGTAGAAGATACTTAAAATAGGGTGGTATTATGATTGCTGGGACAATTTAGATGTTTTACTCTCTTGACACCCAATTCCCTCCCTCCAGGTAGGGTAATAGAAGATTCTTAATTTTTTATACTTTTATTGTTATATTATAGTCTCACATCATAATGTAGTTCATAGTGATAGTGACATAAATAAATAAATAAAAAAGAAAAGAATGTTCTCATTGTCAGCACTAAAAAAAGATTCATAAGTAGAAAATATGATCAGGTCAATAAAAATTATCTAAAATATTGAATATCGGGGGATCTACCAATAAAACAGCTCATTAAAGGCATCCTACATTGAAATCCATCAGTCAATAAATCCTACTGATATACAAAACTTCAGCTTAATTTTGCTTTTTTTGTGGTACTAGGAATGAAACCCAGGAACATTCTATCTCTGAGCTATGCCCTCAGACCTTTTTTTATTTTTTATTTTGAAACAGGGTTTCACTAAGTTGCTGAAGACCTCACTAAGCTGCTGAGGCGGCCTCAAACCTGCAATCCTCCTGTCTCAGCCTCCCAAGTACTGGGATTACAGGCGTGTGCCACCATGTCCGGCTGATTTTGCTATTCTTATGCATGCGCTTAACCTGCTATTCTTAAGGATGTGCAGCAACCTGGTGAGGATGAGAGAAGGGGTCAGGAGGAAGGTCTCCAGGAAGACGAAGTTAATGGGAATGCAGATGTCACTAATGTTTCAAGAGAATATTTACAGTAATCGGACTTGAAGAGTTCTTAGACATATAGGAAAATAAGAAATCTATAAGGTGAGAAAACTATTAGCTTTAAGGGACCAAAAATTCTGTGAGAAAGAAAGGTAATGATGTAATATTTACATAGTCATAATATAAATAATGGTTGTTGATTTAACACAAAAAAATTTTTTTAGTGATAAAAAGAGAAAAGGGCAAAACCCCAGGGTGATGAATGTGGAGACTTGTAAAAAGTAAATCTGTATCTTTCAAACTGGTGAGTCAATGTAATGGATAAAACTGAAAAATGATGAAACAAACTCAAACATGTTGAGATATAGGGAAGTAAATATAAACAGTAGATGACAACCAAAGATGTTGAAAGCAATCAAGTATTTGCCCTGGGGAGATAATGAGAGAGGAAAAGAGACAACAGAAAGGATATGAAGAGGTGGCTTTTTTATATCTTAAGCTCCATAAAAATATATGACTAATCAAATATACTACATTTATTTATAACTGGAAAATAAAAATAAGGAGAGAAAACAGGTAAGATAATGAAAATTAAAGAAAAATATACAAATAAAGAGGATGGAGAAAATAAACTAAATTGTGCTAAAGGAGATGACTAAAAATACTCACTTAAATAAGAATACTCATTTTAGCTTAAACATTTTCACTGACTCAGAAAAGAAAATACACAACCGAATGACTCTATGAGACAGCCAATAATGTTTTTGAACACAGTACTGTATTTTTCAAAACTTTTATTAAGAAAAATAATTGCTAAATTTTCCTCAGAATTTAATTTGACAGGACTGCAGGGGGTGTGGAACCCAATGATACTGGTAGGCAGGCTCCAGGAAGCAGAGCATAAATGAGAAAATATATTTCAAAGTGTTTCCTTAATTTATTATCTGGAAAACCACGAGGCTAAAAAAAAAAATGTTAGCTTCAGCCTGTGGCAGCCACAGAAGTCATGGCTTTGAAGAAAACAATAATAAAGATTTAAGCTTAGCATTGGTTTTGTAATTTAGTAACTCCTTTATATGGATACATGCCAGTGTGCTTGGACCACGGTGTAGTTCATCGCTCCCTGGCCATTTTCATGTCATACTACCACAACTGGCTATATAACTTGCAGGGCCCAGAGCACAATGGCAATGTGGGATTTCTTGTCCAAAATGTATGAGGAAATTCAGTAAGGCTACAGCGGGGCACTAAATCAGATGTGGGCCCTTTCTGAGAGGGAGCTTTGAGAGTGCACAGGTGCAGTGCCCCTGAACCAGGCTGAGTGGTCCACTTAGGAGATGATAGTAGTCATTTAGGCGGCTGGGGCAAACTGAAGAGGATTTGCAAACCTCTAAAGAGTCTGCTCTTAGCCCAAAGTGATCAGCTCTGCCTATCCTGCTCCAGGCTGTAGCTGGGACAGCTGTGGCCAGTGTCTCAAAGCTTAGACAACGCCTGGGCATTCTGGGGGAGCCAGTCTCCCATCCTGCTTCTCCCTGCATGTAGTTTCTCCCTCAGCCAGGGCTTTAGGCATTTTCCTGGACATGGGACAATGGGATGGTATCTATGTGTGGTCTATTTTTTGAATTGTTCATGGATCTTGGGAACTGAACACATGTTCAATACAAAATGGAATCTCTTAAAATACTGCATGCTCTATCCAGTTTAAATGCTTAACTTTGCTGGGTGTGGTGACGCAGGCTTGTAATCCCAGTTCTTGGGAGGCGGAGACTGGAGGATCCTGGGTCGCAGCCAGCCTCAGCTACTTAGTGAGGCCCTCTGCAACTTTGTGAGACCCGGTTTCAAAATAAAGTATAAAAAATAGGACCGGGGGTGTAGCTTGGAGGTAAAACACCCCTGCGTTCAATCTCCTGTACCGCAAAATAAATAAATAAATAAATGCTTAACTTTTCAGCCTGCCAGTCAAGGTCCTGCATAATAGCAAACCTTGCACTTGCAGCACTAACTCCTGTCATTCTTTCTCATATATCTTATGCTAAAATGTGACCTGTGCCCTACATGCTCTGTGATTCATACCTTCATGTGTTTACTTAAGGTCTTACCTTCCACCTTACTTGTTCTTCTCATGCCTTACATGTGCCTAAAATACACACTTCCTTCAAAGCCCAACTCAAAAGTTACCTTCTACATGAAGTTTTTACTGATACCTTCAGTTTTGTGTGATATGCCCAGAACCTTTTTGGCAATGCTTACTGTTCCAACTAACATCATCTCTGTTTGAAAACACTTCATTCCCCCCCACTCTAATTTCCTTGAAAAAAAGGACCAATTCATTCATATCATTATATGATACACAGTGCCCAGCATATTGTCAGTAACACACCAAGAGATCAAGTATTAGTGAAACAAAGAATCAACAATTATTTACAAATAGTTTAAATACTTCTTATACTCGTTTTCTGAATGCCTACCAATGGAGCAGAGCACAACTAAAGAACAATTGATAGTTCTATGCTTGTCATACAGTTACACCTGCTCCCCAGCTATTTCCCTCCTCAGCAGGCACATTAGACAGTCTTGCAAAGTCTATACACTCACTTATTAACCTTGTTTTACAATTATACTCTTTTTATAGATGAATAGTATTTCAATAAATAAAATAATCTTTAAGATATATTTATCTGTTAATAAAAATAACTGCATTTCATTTTTCTCTAGAATGCTCTATTAAGCATAGAAACAATGTATTTAAAAGCTAAATATGAGTGAACCATAAATCATAATTGAACATACCCAAATTTTTGAATTTTTTTTGCTACATGACTGACAGCCTTACATTAGTTTTGAAATATCTGAAGCAAGTGGTTCATTAATTTTTCACCTTCAATTTAATGAAAATTTGACAAACAGTTCACTTCTGAGAGCAGATACTAAAAGCAGAACTTTACAGGACACTAAGATTAAATTATAGACAAAAGTTATTTCTCAAAAACCCCATCTATTGAAGAAGAGTTGAGAGAATTTCAGTTGCTTATTAAGCAGCTTTGAATAAAACTAAAAATGTGTAACATTTTATTCAGTTATATTTTAAAGCATATTTATGAACTATAAGAATCCATTAAATATGATATGAAAATTATGTGCCTTAATGCAAAGGGTATCATACAGAAAACTGTGACAGTCCATTTTAGCACTCTAACTTGTAGATTCTGGCATTTATATTATGCCCTGAACATTGTTTATGCTCAATGACAGGCACCAACTTTTATTTTAGTGATAGATAATTCTCTCTTCAGTATATATACTCTTTGTAATCTAAAGATACAAATAAATCTATTCCATCAATAATTCAATCCCTGATCACATGCATATAGGGTAGGGAGGAATTTGAATATACAGAATTCTAAGTCCCATTCAGTCGCTGACTTGCTGCTTTAAATTTAATAAATAATTCCAGCATGATAATGTTGTCATCACATCTACTACTATCCTGAGCTAGCAAGGTGACCCAGAAAGGTCTTCATCATGCTGCCTTATCGGAGTAAAACATTAGCTCAGAAACTTTGAGCCTGAATCCACGTGATTGGCATGTATGAGAAATGAGGTTAAAATAAGTAAAATGTTTTTCTAACTGTACATCTTGATAGGTTTTGCATTTTTTTTCCAAACTGTTGATTCTCACTTCAATCCTATCTGGTTATGGGTGTAAAGAAAACATGAGCCAGGTGCATGCCTCTAATGCCAGAGACTCGGGGGAGACTGAGGCCAAAGGATCGCAAGGCCAAAGCCAGTCTGGGCAAGTTAGGGAGACCCTATCTCAAAATCAAAAATTTTAAAGAAAGGGCTAGGGGCGTAGCTCAGTGGTAGAGTGCTTGCCTACCATGTGCAAGACCCTGGGTTCAATCCTCAGTGCAGGCAGGCAGGCAGGAAGAGAGAGAGAAAGAAGGAAAGAGAAAAATATGAAAATCAGCACTTGTGTGTGGGAAGATGGAATACTATTAAAACCAAATTGAAAAGTCATCGTATACAACCAATGTCAATTATTCAAACAAATGATCTCAGACACTGGGAATCTCGGGATCAGACACTGAGAGGTTCTAAGGTAAAAAAATTGCTTATTAAATAAAAGGGGCTTTGTATGGATCAAGAATGATAATGTGCCACAGTTAAGAGGGTTAAGAGCTTCTGAATTTAGAAGCATAAGTCAATGCTTTGTACTGGTATTCTCTCCCTCCTCTCCCCCACATATATACTGTGTGCGTGTGTGTGTGCGCGCGTGTGTGTGTACTATTCAATATAAGTACAGTAGTCTTACATAAGTATCCAATATAAGTATTCCTTCCATCCACTGTGTAGCCCTTGGACAAAGAACAGCCATATGATCTGGTTACTCCATAAAAATGCAGAATCTTGCTGAGCATGGTGGTGCACACCTGTAATTCCAGTGCTTGGAAGGCTGAGACAGGAGGATCGCAGGTTGGAGGCCAGCCTCAGCAACTTAGTGAGACTCTATTTTGAAATAAAAAATAAAATAGAGCTGAGGGTCTAGTGTGGAGGTAGAATGTCCCTGGTTTCAATCCCCAGTGCCAATTAAAAAAAAAAGAAGCAGAATCTCAGCTTACTTTAGACCTTTCAAATCAGAATCCACAGTCTAACAAGATCCCCAGGTGATCCATATGTACATTAGATAAGCACTGGCCTAAATCAGCCTATATTTTTCCATAGCACAATTTACATAATTTTGACAGCAAAAACAACATAAAAAGTAGGACAAAAGGGTGGAAACTGTTTCCTCCCCTTTCTCAGAATTAAAGATGGCAGAACTTTTAATGACATCTGCAAATCCCAAAGCAACAGTTCTTTCAGTCTCTTTCAAAATGGGTAGTGAGTCTGTTCATAAGCTGCATCTAAATAAGAGGTTTAAAATGGGCCGAAAGCACTGAGTTTTGTTTTTGTCCTTTCCTCAAAGGTGAATTTAGTAATTCAAAGATTAAAATTACATTCATAACACTTTATTTCAGCCATGAATAAATATGATAATAGCTAGCTGATTTGAATTTCTTCCTTTCTTTCTTTTTAGCTATTATAATTCAATAGCATAAAAGATTGACAAACTAAAAGTATAAACACTGCCCACTTACCAGAGAAACAATCAGAAAGCTGAAAATGCAAAGATTCTAAAACACACTTTGTGCTGCACTTTTATGAAAAAAGACCCAAATAACCAAGTGAGCCAGTTGGTATCAGTGCTGTTACCCCAGAATATCTGCTATTACTTTCTTCAGAGGACTGCTACTTTGACAGAAATAAGACCATTAAATAACTTGCATAACTGTTTTCATTTTTATATGAGACCACTAAATTTATAGTTATTTTTCTGAAATGACCAGCACACTAAATTGACTAGTCATTTTGTTGTCCTTGTGAATATAGCTGATACTTTATTTTTTGTCTCTTATCACCCACTGGTTATAAATATCACCATCTTCGCTCAAGTTAAAGTCATATGCTGTGTTGTTTAGGATATTATTAAAAATGAAAACCTTAGGCCGGGCATGGTGGCGCATGCTTGTAATCCCAGTACTTGGGAGGCTAAGACCAGAGGATCCGGGTTCGCAGCCAGCCTCAGCTACTTAATGAGGTCCTCTGCAACTTCGTGAGACCCAGTTTCAAAATAAAGTATAAAAAATAGGACCAGGGGTGTAGCTCTGAGGTAGAACGCCCCTGGGTTCAATCCCCAGTACCACACACACAAAAAAAACAAAAACAAAAATGAAAACCTTAAAAATGTTTTGTGCTATGCCTTCATCTCAGAGTGCCCCACCTCTCTCTCTCTCTCTTTCTACACACACACACACACACACACACACACACACACACACACACACACGCATATGTAAAAGGAATCTTACCATATAGGACTTTTACTACTGATTTTCTTTTTTATAATTAAAATTTCTTTAATTTCACAACATATTACCTTCCCTCAAATTAATATAAAAGGCCTAAAAGCTCGATGACAACAGTTTATGTCTTAGATGTCACCCATTCTGAAAAGCTTTGTCCTTCTTATATGTCCCTTTGTTTATATATTTATGAAACTTGCTATCTGTTCTATTTCCTTTTCAAAAAGCTTTCTGCTCACTCCCAGGGTATAAGCTCGCTGGGGCTCATTCACTGCTATATTCCCAAGGCTGAACACAGTGCTTGGCAAAAAGTAAGAGGTTAGTGAACACGCTTTGGATGGATGAATGCACCAAAGTTCAAATGAGCAGTGTGTTCTGTCTAATCACAAGCATAAAACCCATGACTCCTAAAATATAAAATTGTGAAAATGAAGACACAGGTGGTTGCATCTTTCCATTCACTGATCCATTCTCAAAGAAAAGCATCCTGCCACATTCCCGTATAAATATCACAGTATTTCAATGCTTAACTAAAGCATTTTAAAAATAATCATAAAGATATTTATGTCAAAGGGAATAGAAAATAACATACTCATTTGTAAAGCAAAATGATTGCTTATTGTAATATTAAAAGATCATATAGCTGGGCGTGGTGGCGCACACTTGTAATCCCAGTACTTGGGAGGCTGAGACCGGAGGATCCGGGTTTGCCCCCAGCATTAGCTACTTAGTGAGGCCCTCCACAACTTAGTGAAACCCTGTTTCAAAATAAAGAATAAAAAAAATAGGACTGAGAGTGTAGCTCGGAGGTAGAATGCCCCTGGGTTCAATCCCCAGTACTGCAAAGAAAAAAAAAAGATCATATAGATTATTCAAAGTAAACTTATTTAAGTAGCACAAAGGAAGTTTCTTTAATATTAATTTGGGCTCTTACTTTCTAATTAGCTCATTTGTAGGTATTGGTCATGACACAAGCTCAAAAAGAGCTAGACAACTTTCCCCGTGATGAATTTTTTTCTTTTATGTGTAGACATGTAAACTTAAGATTTATATTGTTAAAGTGAAATTATTTGGGGAAAAGAACCTTAATGTGTAAATTAGTATCATTCTCTCTCTTTAAATAAATGTGCTTAAACACAGTAATATCTTCTCTAAAGACATTGTTTTGGTCTGATTTTTTCTACTCAAGTAACAGAACTTTCTTTGGTGTAGGGTTTTATCTCACTGAATTTATATTATAAATATCTTTTTATGTGATTTGGGATTTATAAAGGCAGTGGCAATGTTAAGATATTGACACACATTTTCTTAATTCTATTTCAGAGAAATAAATGGATATATGAGAACTGATTCCCTACTCTATGTACATCTAAAAATGTCTGTATTCTTCCTTTATCTGCTCTAAGACTATTACATTCCCTGAAGCATTCCCAAAACATGAACATTTGGAAATCACCATAAACTATATAAAAAAACAAACTATGAGACATATAAACTATCTAGTAGTTTATTCTTTATTTCAAGGAAATTAGTCTAGATTCATAATTGAAATAATTGGCCAGCTGCACATTCCATGTAGCATTAAGTAAAGTAACCCTCCTCAGAGGCATTCCCCATGAAGTTTCTCATCTCAGACTTGAAGGATATAAACATTGGAATGATTTGCAAAGTTTGTAGTTTTAGAAAAAGTATAGTTTGCACTTTTTGAAAGACAGCAAATAAACTATGAGGATGTGTTTTGCTTGTTTTGTTGTTATGGTTGAGAAAGTATGCAGCCATTAATTCACAATAAAATTCTCCATACCAGATTGTAATGAGAACACATTATTTTATGAGGCTAATTAAATGAACTGGCAGAAGAATAGAACTTTATTTCTATATTTACTTATTTTTGTTTTTTTTTTCTAATAATAAAAGTGTTAAATAACTAGCTCCTGCCTCCTCGATATAAACATTGTCAGAATAAGTGAACTCTCAGATATGAAATACTTCTCAAACCTACATGGTTTCTTGTGTATTCCCTGATTTTGACTTGGGATGCAAACACAAGACACTGACCTGGAGTCCAGAGATCTACATCTGACCTGCTCTGCCTCCTACTGAGCAGCGACTCTGGAATGATTTGTCATTTCTTTCAGAGTCTTAAACTTATCATGATAAGGTATTCTTGACATGAATTTAACAGAAATATTTCATAATTTGATGTCGAAAGAGGATCTTTATAATATACATATAAATTGGAAGCTGTCATCTAAATTGGAAGTGAAGGTCCTACTGTCATTATAAAAATCTTCCTTATGTTTAAAATGGAAAATATGAAAAGTTTCAATAGGTTCTGATTTATCATTTTCATTACAATTAAAATTATGTTTTATTATTAATCATGCATAGAATTTTGATTTTTTTGCTTTAGTGACAGTATATTTTGAGGGAAGATACACTTGGAAGAAAAAAATAGATATTCTTAAACATCCATGGAAAAAATCCCCTGTTTATCAGTACCAGATTGATCACTGAGAAGGGCCTATACACTGATATCTAGTTACAAATATTCCATTACTAATTCTTCCTATGAATTTATGCATATGAAATTTTTCTTACAAAAACTCTATAATTTGATGAATATAATTTACAAACTTGCTTTGGATGTGAAAAAAGTATTTTATGAAATAGGATCCAAAGTTCATATTTTAAAAAAGAAAGAAGAGAGAGAGAAATTAAGGAAACAAGTCTAAGATAAGGTTTTGCCTATATTTTTTTAACTAAAGTAATATTTTTCAATGTATTGAAAGGTTATTTCATTAAATAATAAGTTTTCTTGAGGTCACATAAAGGCAGTAGTGGCACAGTGAGCCACATGCTGTGCTGAGTACAGTATTAATGGTCCTGTTAATAAGCTGAGGTGTTCTTAATAAGGGCAGAGATGGTGTCTTTGTTCATTCCTGTGTTTAGCACTTCAAATAGTATCATGTACAGTCATCTTTTAAAAGCTTTTCCACGATAACAGAGCTTGAACAAAATTCAAGATTATTCCCACTGTTCTGAAATTTTTTTTCTCTTTCATTTTATTTTCGTTAACAACCCAATAGTATTATACTAAACCCAGTGCAATATGAAAAACTTTGTCACTCTTAGTCAACATTGTGAATGTTTCTTAGAAGAAGTAGGAAATGTGTGGGAAGTAAGTGGAAAAGAATAAGTTCACAGAGTTATTCCAAAATAAGAACAGATCTATCAAACAAACAAAAAGCCTGCTAATAAGTAGGTACAATAGCAGTGTCCCATGAATGTCAGTGATCAGGTGTCTACAAAAAACAAATTTCTTATGTACTCATGAGGAACTAAGAGGCTCTTTTAAAGTAATGTCTAGAGCTCTAAAAAACAATTACTAGGACTCTCGTTGTTATATCTGGTATAAAATTACCCTGGTTTTGACAAGATTTTTCTTATGTTTCAAACTTTAAAGAAAATGAGCTGGCTGTAGGGGAGAGGATTCCAGGCAAAGGAATTAACACTAAGTAAGCTGAGTAGAGCATGGGACATAAAGCAACCTCAGCTGTCTTGACACACAGCATGCTGAGCTATTGCTTATGCCACAATGAGTCTACTGTGCAGACGACTCCTCTCCAGCGACTTTGCTTCAGCCCTGCTCTTTGCTGACCAAGAATCAGTGCAACTCTTCAGCCTTCTCAGCACTTGAACCAAATTCAGAATCTCCTCTTCCATTCCTAGTCTTGGTGAATTATCCCCTTCCCCCTGCTTGTTTGTAACTGGCTATTAAGTATTTTAGGGACTCAAAGTTTTAGGACTTATATATTGTTTAATATACTTGTTCAACCTTAATTGTTAGATTTGCTAGTGTGAAGTGTATTGTTTGATGCTCATTCATAACTAATTGACTTTTGGCAAAGCAGCTGCCGAGCATCTAAACTTAGCTTAACTTTATTTATAGAAGTTCATAATAAATTCCTGCATGCTATAATCTTTGACTGTTGAATAAACCTCCTGCCATTGTGGAAAGACACAAATCATGTGTGGCAGGACTTATTTGTCTTAGGACCTTGTGGCTTGTTGCTCACAACATAAGGTGTGGGAGAAAAATAGAGGGGTGAAAGGAGAATGTCAAGTAGCCAGGGTCAACTGGAGATTACCACATATATTGTATATTAGGGCTAGAAGTATAGAGTCCTTATTGTGGTGAGACTTTATGATAGATTAAGAAGTGTAGCTAATATTGGGCAGGTACTAGGGTATTTTTGTAGGGTTAAGAGCAGATAATTGGTACCATGTAAATGGATTTTAGAATTATTGGTCTGATAGTGCTGTGCAGAACAGAACTGAACTGGAATATGGAATACAATGAAATTAATACAAATAAATCCCATTTGGCCTAAACACAGAGCTTGATATTTTGCATATATTACTTCATTCTATTTCTATACTTAAAATATAATGATATAATATTTCAACTCTACTACTATTCTTATCTCCATAAAACTCAGAAACTTTGAGTTGTTGAGTCATATTAGGTGATAAGCAGCAGCTTCTTTTAAACTCCAAAATTAGGGTATAGTGTCAATACTGTTTAGAATCTATTGCAGTTTCTCAATAAGAATTAATATCTACATGAAATAGAAAGGAAAAGATCTGTGTTAGACTGCTTTGTGTTACCTGAGACAATTAATTTACAAAGAGAAAAGGTCTGTTTTAGCAGTTCTGGCTTATCATCCATTGGCCCCATTAATTTGGGCCTGTGGCAAGGCAACATATCCTGGCATTAGAGTTCATCTGCTTATCTCATGGCCAGGAAGCAAAAGAGGAAGAGAACACACCCCTTAAGACCATACACCCAACAACCTAAGGTCCTCTCACCAGGCCTTTAACACATGAGCCTTCAAGGGACATTCACCACCCAAACTTTAGTCAAACCATATGAAAAGCTTAGAAAAGGGAATTTGTTAAGACTTGGAAACACATTGAATTGGTAATGAGGTAATGGAGTAAGCAATCAAGACTTCAATACTGGATGAGCAGAAGAATAAAAATCCTATTAATGAAGCAAATTTGCTATAAAAACTGTCCTGAGGGTAAAAGAAGAGTCAAAATATTTTAAATAATTACATTTAGTATGAGCTTCATTGGACAATTATTACTGTTAAATTTCTGTAAATAAAGTTACGCCCTTCTCACCTTTTTACACAAAACACTCTGCACATAAAGTTTTATTGCTTGGTCAGAGTCCACACATCACAGTCAAACCTTGTGGTTGTTTTCTGAACACTTTGCAAATGTCTTCACAATGACATTCTTTAAACTGCATTTCCTCAATCCATAAAATGAGGAAAAAAGTTGCCAAGTACCTAGCTCATAACAAGGCTTTAGGATTAATGAGATGCCTATAAAGTGCTTTGAACACCACAGAAGAACAGGTACAATATAAATGAGTCACATTATTCCAGTGACAATACTATCCGTACACTGTCCTACAGAACTGAAAAAAAAAAAAAAAAACTGTTCTTGCTCTGTCTGATAATGCCTTGTCTTGCTATCACTTCTTTTTATTCTTTTGAGGCTCCCATGGGGGTAAAAAAATCAAATTTCTACTGTGTGCCTAACTGTAGAGTGAACTGAGACACAAATCAAACAAATAATAGGACAGTCTGTGCTCACCTTCTCATAATACTTTTGGTATAAAATGAACTGAAAGACTGATATGATACATTTGCAAGGTTGCTTCAAAGAAAAAAATAAATCATACAAAAATAAGATGTTTATTTTTAGAATATGTTATATTAAAGTCAAATTCATGTTTCAATACAAAAGAAGACATCAACTACTTTTGAAGGCATTGAAGATTTATTTGAACTTTGCAAAGATTTCAAGTTTCAATGAAACTATCAGTGATATGCTAAATTTATGAGATCTCACATTGTATTAATACAGCCTATATTGGTCAATTGCTGATATTAAACTTGAATAGTTCTCCATAAGTAACAAGAAATTCTACAAACATTAATGTCATAGCATTACATAAAGACAGTCTAAAGCTGTATTTTAGGTATCAACAGGCAATGAGTAAACTTTTAAAATATAGTTTAAATGAGCCGGGCGTGGTGGCGCACGCTTGTAATCCCAGTACTTTGGGAGGCGGAGACCGGAGGATCCGGGTTCGCGGCCAACCTCAGCGTACACGCGCGCGCACGCCCGTGTTCAATCTATCTCTCTCCCCCCCCTCTCTCTCACTCTCTCTCTCTCTCTCTCTCTCTCTACCTAGTGAGGCCCTCCGCAACTTCGTGAGACCCGGTTTCAGAATAAAGCATAAAAAAAATAGGGCCGGGGGTGTGGTAGAACGCCCCTGCGTTCAATCCCCGGTACCGCAAAAAAAAAAAAAAAATATATATATATAGTTTAAATGAACTTATAAATCCACCTCTTGTTAATCTTATATGTTTAGCAATTTATGTAATACTGGAGTGAGACAAATTCAGTGGAGAAATAATGTATAGAGAAAAACGTTGCAGTCATTCAGCAAGCTTACCTCAGAAAAAAAGAGATGTAACTAAGATACAGGAGGGTGATAACATCTGACTCACCATACTGATTTTAGCTAGAAGAAAAACTAGATTTGTATACAATTCAGTTACCAATATGAATGAGAATTAAAACAAAAAGAGGAGGAGTTATTTCCTTTAATACTGAGATAGAAATCCCTAAATTCTGTACTAATGCTTTCAATTAGAATATATTTCAAAATAATGCAACAGAGATTTTTAAAAAATATTCATTGTATTCAAGTTTCCAAATTAGCATACACATATATCTGAATACATATACAAATATATATGCATACAAATACACATACACATATGTAATTCAAAGAAGAGGGTATAATTTAGAATGCTGGCTCTCAAGGTATGGTTCAAAGAACAAAGAATATGAAATCAGAATATTAAAGATAAAGGACCCATAGAATAATAATTTATATTTCTCCGTGGGATTGTAGTTAATTTTATCAATTTTCAATCACGTAAGTAAAAGAATTATATAAAAACAGGAAAGTTGCAAGTAAAGCTAAAGCCCATTTGACCATACCCTCCACTTCAGTCCCTCACACAACCAGGAGATAATCTTAATGATACCATGTTTCCGAAACTTTATATACTTTTCATGCAAGCAAACTCTTTATGTACCTATATAATGTTATTTCATTTTATTTTACTTAAATGATACATTGTGTGTGTGTGTGTGTGTGTATGTGTGTGTGCATGTGTGTGTGTGTGCATGTGTGTGTGTGTGTGTGTGTGTTACTCTGCACTGAACCCAGGGCATTCTAACTCTGAGCTATACCCTCAGTCCTTTTAATTATTTTTTATTTTGAAACAGGGTCTTACTAAGTTACCACATCCTGACCTCAAACCTGCAATCTTCCTGTCTCAGCCTCTCAACTACTGGGATTACAGGTGTGTGCCACCATGCCTGGCTCTTAAATAATATTTTAATATACACAATTCTGTGGCATTTTTTACTTGACAATGAGGAGTTTAAGATTTATTATATTATTTTCAGATATTACATAGTACTTCATAATTCTAACATTCTAATTTAGTCAAGTCAAAAACCTCCAGGTATATCTGTGTACATGCATATGTGTAAAGGTTCCGGTAAGGTTGTTACAAAAAGACAGAAAAAAGTGAAGAAAATTGGCTCAGAAAAGAAATGTTCCATATTAGCACAGAGGAACAGTTAATAAGTGAATGGGAACAGTATTACAAGTCCATGTGTCTATAACTTCTGATTTATAATCCAAGAATTCATATAATACCATGAGAGTATGAATCTGATCACACAAGGAACATTAAATATATTTGGGTATAGATGAAAGTAAATTGAATTACTGTACTGTTTACTGCCAGAGTGGAGAAATATAAAAATAGACAAAGTTAGAAAATGTATCTGCTGGAAAAGGTGAAGGAAGTGTCGGTCATTTTGTCGGGAAAACAAAATATCTAACATTTTTAAGGATATACCTCAAATAAAATGATGTGTTATTCAAAGACAGAAACAAACTATTTCAAGGCATGAATGTCAAGTGTATTCTTACCCGCCAGTGTTGTGAAATTTTATTTGTGTTATCCAGGATATTTGGCAGCATGTTTTATAATTATCTTGCTTAAAGTCAATTTTTTTACCTTGTGAGGTACTTATCTACCTTAGATCAGCAATTACAACAGAATACAGAGAAAGGAAATGAATCATTTAATAAGTGTACACTTGTTTCAGAAAGAATGTAGGAAAATAAGTTAATTACTGTTTGGGACTTTTTTACTTTCTATTTCCAAAAATGTAGAGATTTGGGGTGCTTAATTGTTAGAAGTAAAAATGCCTTAGCAATATGTAATGTGAAAAAAAACCCAGCAGACTATTAACAATATTCTATTTCCTTCATTTTTGTTGTTAATGTTTTTAGAAAGGCTTTCAGTTTTTTTTAATGTCCCAGAAGTTTGATCCTTTCCAAATCCTGAGAGTGGCAAAATAACTAAAGAGAAGCATAAGTCTGACTAATCACATGTTTCCTTCAGTCATAAGCCCTAGACTACTGAAAGTGAACTCTGAAAGAGTTCAAAACCAGTCTGGAAATCTTTCAAAAATAATTACCAAAACTCTTGACAACCTGCCCTGTCATCTTGATGCGCTTAGGTCGCTTGGGTCACTTAGCACATCCTGTTTCCACAGCACAAAACTAAGGCTGGGCTTTAGTTTCCTACAGAGGTGGCCTCTGCCTGGCACTCTCACTGCTGGCTGCACAGCTGCCATTAGAGTTACCCAGCTGCTGATCAGCTAATAGAAAGTGATATAAACAGATAAAGGTAAATTTTAAAAATGTCATTTGTTAGTAGAAATGATAAAAATATGTTTATCTTATTAGAAAAATTTTATACTGAGCTTTGCATGTGACACAGGTTAAGGTAAGAATATAGTTTTATTCATGGCAAAAGGTGGATTACTTTCCAATTGCAACTGTAGATCCAAACATTAATTATGTTAACACCAGTTGCCATAAATATTACAATGGCACATACCTGTATACATTCTTGCAGACATTTGCAATCATATTCATTTATGGTTTGTGTATGTGAGTACATGGGATGAATATATATGGAAATAGAAAAGACATCAGAAAAGGAATTCATAACCCACCCTAATTTTAATGTGGGCCTAACCTTGTAGATGATAACAAAGACAAAATATACGTCATTGTTGATTTATAGTATTTTTCACCTGGTCATGGATTATTGGAAGTAGCATTTCAGTTCTCTACTACAGACTCCCTGCTTGCCCACACACCATCAAATAAAAGCCTCAGATTACTTTTTATCAGTTGTATCTCTCATAACTAACTACCACTGAGAAGCCTTAATTCCTAAGCTGCAAAACAAGGAGTTAAGTTAGAGAATTACTTAAATACATTTCTATTCTAATGAATATAGTAGTTTGAGTGTTTCCATATATTTTTCCATAATATGCATAATTCTAGGTCTCTTTTTACTGATCATTTGTTTATTGTTAATTTGGTTTTTTAAATACTTCTATTGGTGCATTATAGTTTCACATTATAATGTAGTTCATAGTGAAAAAAGACATACATGAATACAGCACTTGGTGGGCTTTCCCCCCACTTCCTCCCCACTCCCCTCCACCTTCCCCATACAGGATATTGAGACCGACATTGATAATTCCATGTATGTACATAATGTCAGTGGAAGTGATTCCTTCATTGATTCTCCCTCTCCCTTCCCCTTCCCCTAGACCACCTCCACAGCAGTTTCTCTTCCATTATCTGAAGTGCCTCTGGTATCCTGATTACTACTTAGCTTCCACATACGAAAGAAAACATACGACCTTTCACTTTCTGTGACTGGCTAATCTCACTTAATATTTAAGTGTAGGATAAGATTATCTAAAAACACTGAGAAATGTTAATCTTAACAAAATAATAGTCATGCTTTTGTGGTTCAATTAAACAAAATTTACCTAAATACTTATCTTTTATCCTAAAATCATAGTTACAAACAGAGATGGGAATCAGAGGGAACAGTGCCCATGGGGCCAACCAATAACAAAATGTATAAATCAGGGCCTCTGCAGGACTGTGTAGAAATGGTTGGACCTGTGGTTACTCAAACCCAAAGGTCCCATTAAAAATTCAAACAATTTCAAAACAACAGCCGATTGACAGTTAACCATGACACACCTGGGGACTAGGTTGGTGTTCAGCTGACAATTATGAGGTGACATGTGTTTCTTAAAGTTTCTCTACAGTAACTAAATACTTAGAGTGAAAATAGGCTTTAGTAGCTGGTCATTTAGCCTGCTTTGCAACCGTAGTGGCTGTGTGCCTGCTGTTGGTACAGTATGGACTGCCAGGATTTGTTTCTGACAGTGGGGTTTGCAGTTTCTTCTGGAGTTGAAGACATTTACCTGCAGGAATCTTATCCGAGCTCCTATGATCATTGTCATCACTCTTAAGCAAAGGATCAAACTGAAAGGTGCCACACAGCAGACTGCTGGATGAGTGTGATTACCAAGGCTTAGCAATTTGCTCAGTATTCACAATTTCACTGCATACCCAACCATAAGAGTGATCATCTCTTGACCAATGGGATTAGCTCTCATATTTATCTCAGCTATAAGAAAAAGACAATTCATGGTAGATGTTTGCTTTGGCTAAACTTCTTCTCATAGGAATATATTGTAGTGCTATGATGAATAAACTATTTCATTTATAATTGTATAACTTCAGGAAACAATGCTGCTTGCATTGCAGAGGGAGACTGAGGGGCCAGGAGAAATAATAAAAGAGTAAGGCCATCACAACTGCTTGTTAATATAGATGCTCTTGGGCAGATGGGATAGACAGGAGATAATCACCATGCCTGTACATTTATTGGTATGCAATGTAGGACCTCGCATCAACATTTTGAACTCATATGACTTCCCTGCCTCACTCCTCCCCATATTGAACTTGCCCCTCTCCCCCTACTGTTCCCATATCAGGGAATGACTCCACAATGCTCTTAGTAGTCTAAGCCAGAAACTTCTATATCATTATATAATTCAGACTTCCTCATCCTTTACATACTTAAGAAAACTTGTAATTGTGAATTCTTTATCTTTTTTGAAATGTATGAAAACCTTTTTAATATCCTCTCATCAGTTTTACAGCCCAGTAGTAGAACATTTTTGTCAAAGACCTGGGAGCCATCTCTATGAAATGCAAAGAGGAACGAATCAAATGTCCCCTGTCTCCAGTTTCTGTGAGGGAATAGGAACCTCAGCATCAGCAGGTGCTTGGCTCCACGCTGTAGACCTACCTCCTGTCATAAAGATATAAGAAGTATGTTTTTCCTTGGGATGAAGGCAATTAGCAAACACAGGTGGCCACCTCAATTACCAGGTGAATATAAGATGAACTATGTGTGACAAATGGTACTGTCAAGTCCTCTTACTTGAGAACTAGTTATCATTTATCATTTATTTTGTGCAAATGAATGCAATAGATTGTATCTGCTCAGCTATATAATATGGTATTTTTTCTTTTTTTCAGTCTCTTTAGCAGATTGCCTGCAATGCATATCACATTGTGAACGCCAGCTCCATAAATAAAATGGGTTTCTTTCTTTTCTACCTGCAGCAGAAAGGATTTCTAGGTTGGCAGAAGATTTTATTTTCAATATTTGCCCAACAAGAGACTGCCTTATGTAAGGTTATTTTACTACTTTGAAGAAGTAATTAACAAAAGGGCAGGAGTATAATATAGACACTGTAGTTTAATTCCACTGTTTTGGATCTGCTTTAAAGTTACTCATTCTATGCACCATACATTCCTGGGACATGAGCAAATTTTAATGCTTCATTGTCAATAGTAACATTTTCATCCCTCCTTCTCTGTTTTAGTAAGAACTTTAATCACAAAATATTTTGAGTTTTTCTTCATCACTCCATTTTTATTTTTTTTTATCTTGGTGGCATACTCAACTTAGATTCCAATATTTAAACATTTTCAGGTAGAAGGAATCTTGAAATCACCTACACAAACTCTTCAGAGTCCTAGAGACATTAAACAGCATGCAGCAAACTCCAGATCCTCATCTAAGCCTATGGGGGTTGGGGGTGCCTTCCCTCCCTGATTTTATTTTTACAACATTTTTATTTCCTCCAGCCTTATTTGACTGTCTGCTAGTCCTCAATCATAGCAAACAAACTCTTGCCTTGGGGTAGCATTTGCTATCCCTAAAAAGCCTGAAAATACATTTCTTCATGTATCTGTGGATCACTCATTTATCTCTCTCAGTTGTCCTGTCAAAGGCCTCCTCAATAATGAAATAATAAATAGTATATGCAATACCTCCATACACATACAACATCTATCTCCTTACTCTGCTTTATTTTTTTCATAGTTCTTATGATCCTAATGTATATTTATTTGCAAAGAATGAAACTGTAGCTTTCAGGTATAGCTATCCCAATTACTTTGAATGCTTGTCTCCATTCTACATTTCAATTTGTTTTTACTTTTGTGTATTCCTAATGCACAAAATTCTTTCAAATAAAATCAAATAGGAATTTAAAAGTTAATCCAGAAGTCATATTCACACATAGGATTATAAAAGGTGGATGAAACTACATCAGGATTTCTCAAACTTTAGTGTGAGTCACTTTACCTAGAGAACAATTCAAAACTTAAATTCTAAGACTCCTATCCAGACCTACCAACTCAGGCAGTGGAGCCTGGTAATCTGTGTTTTAATTATGACCACTTTCATTAGGAGATGAGACTTATGCAGAATCATGCCTAAGTCTGAACTATGTATGGATTTAAGCAGTACCAATATGTATAAAATGATTTAAAGAATCTTGAAATGTAAGAAATGAGCTGGGCGTTGTGGCACACACTAGTAATCCCAGTACTTGGGAGGCTGAGACAGGAGGATCACAGGTTTGCGACCAGCCCCAGCTACTTAGTGAGACCCTCTGCAACTTAGTGAGACCCTGTTTCAAAATAAAGAATAAAAAATAGGGCTGGAGGTGTAGCTCAGAGGTAGAATGCCCCTGGGTTCCATCCCTAGTACTGGTAAAAAAAAAGAAATGTAAAAAATATAATTTATTATTCAAAGGAAATTAAAATAATAAATTCTGAAATGAAGAAATAAAGCAAAATTTTGTTCCACATGTGCTTCAGAAATATTCTGCACAGAAAGAATTTCTTATTAATTACTTATAGCCTTTAAGTATGATCAGCTTGGGAGGCTGAAACAGGAGGATTGCAGGTTCATGACCAGCCTCAGCAACTTGTGAGACCCTCTGCAACTTAATGAGACCCTGTTTCAAAATAAAGAATAAAATAGGGCTGGGTTGTAGCTCAGAGGTAGAATGCCCCTGAGTTCAATCCCCAGTACCACACACACAAAAAAAGTATGATCAGGTAATTTCTACTCAAATTTTGTGAGAAAGAACATACAATCACTATTTTATGTAAATGTAGACAGGCAAGCAAATACTGTATGCTAGAAATTAATTGTAATACTTGATATCTTCACAAAGGTTTTCCACTGATTTTATTGCCAATTAGATTGAACCCTTGATCTTCATTTTAAAATTCCTTCCTCAAAGAGATAATTGTGGAATACTAAAACCTACAGGAATTTTTAAGAGATCATGTCATACAACCACTTACTATGCTATTTGAGAAAAAGGAAGTGTTCAACTTTATCATAATTTTCCAATGTGGGCATTAGAATGTGAATAAATGTTATCTTTTCAAAAAATGATTCTAAACATTTTTATTTATTAACTTCATTTTATACTATTAACAGAATGAAGTTTTTTGAATTGGAATTCATTAATTGAATGTTCCAAAGGAATCTCTAAATTAAAATAAATGTTGATGCAAAATGTATGACTCTTACCTTACATTGTTCCAATGAATATTCTCAATTCTGAAACACTCAACAATTTTATAGGAAAAAGAGATTATTATCACTCAAAAATTTTTATGCTTATTTATTACCCTTCATGTATAGAGGAATCTAAGCTCAAGAATATAAATAAGTCATCCATTCATTTCTCTTTCAGCAGAGGCAGGGGGTGAACGTGCTACACTAAACAGACTGTATCAGAACCAGGCAAATCAAGAAGACATGGAAACCACAATCGCTTTAGAAGAGGAGGAACGTCTTTTTTTTTTCCACAATAGTAGAGCTATAAAATATCTCAGGAATCACAGCTAAATGCCATGCCAGCCTCTGCATCTTTACAAGGCAACATGGGTGACCCTGGCAATTAGCCTTGGTTGAAAAGAATATTGGGTTCAGTAAATGTCTGTATTTCACATATGAGGAAATCGAGGTCTACAGTGTCTCCTCTAACCCTAATCTTCCATTAGGAAATTCAAAGGGTATTTTTTATTCTTCAAAAAGGCCTTGCCTGGCTTATTAGTGGTTATGTCAAAGGTCTAGAAACCTTTAATATTACTGCGTGTTTTGCTGATTGTTCTCTTCTTTTCATATTGGATATTGGGAATATTACTTCCGCTGTGAGGCATATTGTCATCGTTCTTCATTTCCAAATACCTCATATCCAGTCACTTCATTTCTGCATGACATTCTTCTCATATTTTCATATATTACAATATAGGTATAAATTTCATAAAAATACTTATGTAGTCTAAAAATAGGTTAGTAATAAAAACACACCAATAAGCATAAACATAAGTGAAATATATTATTTTGTTTTATAACCTTTATAAGACTGTCTGTGAAGACATTTAAACAAATCAAAATTTACTCAATTGTGCTGTATTTACTAGATTGTCTGCATTCTACTGGAAAAAGGAAATAGCTGGATAATTTTCTCCAGGAGCCTCCAATGCATGATTCCTAGTGGACTGCTTCATAATTTAACCTGCTTCTAGGCTTATGTGGGGCTCTCCTTAGTTTTGTTTTTGAGAAATATAAAACAGAGGGCATGTAACCAAATTATTGAAATACTTGTCGTACTGACTTGTGTCTGGGATAAATCTAATTAAATCAATTTACCCCATTCAAAACAGAAATTTCAAAAAGTTTCTTCACATAGAACTCAGAAGGCTGATTGAGAAGAGGTGACCCCACATCCCCAGTGATATTTGGCCCAGAAGAAGCCTGTGAAATTGGTATGAGAATCCACTTTGGAGCTAGAATATTCAGCTCAGATATGGCTATGGTGCTTAGAAGCTGTGTGTGAACTATTTAACTCAACATTTAATAGTAAATTTATAAATTATAAATTTAGAGTTAATAGAAATATTTAATGATTACATGTGTGAATTAACATTTCTGTGCACCTGCAACTCCAAAAAATAAAAAACAAACACAAAACAAAGTTAAACAATGGTGATCACTAAGGATCTGAAAGTTTGACTCCATTGATACAGGTGAGCTGTGACAGAGACACCTTTGGTGGCCTGCCACTGCTTCTGAATCCCCTCACATCAGCTGTAAAACTATAACAATTTAATTTGAGTGGCTGAAGAGGAACTATTGTGGAATCTCTCCCTTTTCAAAGCAATAGCTAACCAACTGGAAAAATAACCTGCCCTGATCTACCTTTCTCTTCCTCTCAAATTATCTGCACTTTCCACTTTGAACATCACTGTGATCGACCCCACTGTTTTTACAAAGCAACACCAATTGGGCTACTATTTACCAATCACTTCTAAATTCAAAACGAAGGCTGGCACACCATCTTTCACAGGTAATGAGAAAGCGAACAACCTAGGCAACATCTCAGATTTTATACATATTTATTTATGTGCTGCACTGCTCAAAAAGGAAAAAAAATTGTGTTTGCCACTCAATCCCATGCAATTCCTGCTCATAGGAACACTAATGAAAGATGTGAACATCCAATACTTTTAAGAAATTCAATCCAACCACATATTACTGGTAGGAGAACTTACACTGAATTCAATAACCAGGTATTATGCAACCTGATGAAAGTGGAACACTCCTTTTTAATATTTGGCTGAGTAATTCAGTAGATTCGCAAAATAGGAAAACATGTATGAGTTATCCAGAAAAGGCTTCTTATTCTCACCTTGAGGCCCTTGTTCTTTAAGTTTGATATTTGGCAGATAAAAATTAGTTCAATCTTTACTAATGTCTTTCCAAAATATGAAATGCAGATTTTATTTATACCTCAAAAAAAAAACTTCTTCATATTCTCTTTCTCTCTGTTCCTATCTCATATAACTTTCTCCTCCCGATTCCCAAAACTCTTCCCAAATGCAAACAATACAGAATTCCACTTACCTTTTCTCACCGCGCACCCCTTCTACCCTTCCTGTTCTAGTTGCTTTCACCATAAGTCCCTACTGTTCCCAGTGGAGATCAAGCAAGATCTGAGTCTTTCCAAGTCCTCAGCTTCAACCACTAAAATCATACTGCATAAAAAGGCTCAGGAGCCCATGTGGTAACAATATTTTTCCACAGCTGGCTTTTATTACTCATAACTTTTTGTGTATTTTTTGTCCAGTCATAGTGTTTATAGGCTGTTATTACTGAACTGATTATAATCTCATTTTATATATGTTCCACAGTCCTTATTTTAGTATTCTATTTAGAAATTTTAAACTACAGTGTCAATGAGAGAGCTTATGTAGGGGTGTGGAGAGCTAATATTTAATAGAAATTCTAGATCTGTGATAATTACTGAATTGGCTTTCTTAAACTCATTATCCTACTCAATAGAAGCTAATGTATCCTAACAATTATTAATTGAACCAAGAGTTTTTTAAAAAATATTTTGATGCATTATATATTCTAGTTGACAGCATTATGATGATGAGTTTTAAATGCTAAAATAACTATAATATAATATTTTTTCTAGAATTATTATTGAATTAAATAGTTCATGGTTGATGATTAATGGTGCTAATTATGTCCACTTTCGGAATTAGTCCAATAATTATTTACCCTCTTCTGCTTCGGAATAATTAATTATAGTAGATGCATGTTAATTATATTGCCTTTTCTCACAAAAAGGAGTCAGCATTGAATATCAAGTGAATACTTTAGGAAACATTACATTCTGGACAGTTTTGGTTATTGGATAAATTATTTTCCTTCCTTCCTTCCTTCCTTCCTTCCTTCCTTCCTTTCTTCCTTCTTTCCTTCCTTTCTTCTACATTTAGCTGCTAATTTTCTAACATAAACTTTTAAATCTAATTGTAACAAAATTTATTAAGATTTTCATTACTTAATGTAGTCTTAAAAAACTTTTTTCTTGCTCCATTAAGTCCAACTTAACATTGATTTATCTCATTTTATATGTTTCATCCTTTTAAACTTCAAAAATAGTATTATACAATATTTAACATAACTAAATGGCTCAGCTCATATACTTATTAGTTTTGACACATTGTCATTCATATACATTCATGTATCACAGAGTTGTGACCATGTTTTATACATTTTGGCAGTCATCTCATTTAATACATTCATCCCATATATAACTAATATCTTATATTAGAAAATTATGTAATATGAACTGTTTCAATGGAGAGAGATTTAGGGACTAGGAGTTTTCATGGTAACAATAACTTTGTTGTTGGATTTTATATCTGTGTAGTTAAGAAACCTATACAGCCAGTATTTTATAGTATTTTAAATGAAAAAGGACTTATTTCTCTTTAAAACCAGTAATTTTTTTTAGTAGCACAATACCTCTTGTATTAATCTTTGTCATTCAATGTATGAGAAACAGAGCCTAAAGCTACTCAAACAAAGCTACTGTGCTTTCATATAAATTTTATTTCCAGTAAAGAACTGCTGATTCAATTACAACAAATAGTGTTCAGAATGCAAATTATGTTCCAAAATTAATTACTTTTTCTATATCTAATTATTTTTTTTCAGGTTTGTAAAATAACCTTTATTTTTTAAAGTTAATATGTGCATTACAGGAAACAGAAATACAAGAAGCAAGAACAAAGTCATCCAGTCACAGCAGCTCAGTTGGCCGTGGCCTCCGATTCCTGTGTATCCATACACAACATCCCATTTGTGTGATCAAGATCCTAGTATGTATCGTGCTTTTCCACACATCATGAATATTCACCAATTCAAAATCCCAAAGCTACAAGAGTATTTTTGATAACCAAGGATATACTACACCAACTCAATCTGTTAGAAAAAACTGTAATCCTGCTTTCTTAGGGACAAAAATTTCACTGAAGACAAAAATAGCAACAGGCCTTTAGATAGACAT
>PVJS01013374.1:30000-42182 GCA_004027185.1 Glis glis | reverse complement strand
CAGGACATACTTTTCACCCAGAGATAATATTAACTGTGTAATGCTTGGCTTCTGTTACTATAGCTTCTGCTAATGAGTAAACCCCCTCCTACTTAGAGTTTAGTTGGAAATAGCTGATTGGTTATGGATTCATGATGTATGTAACCATGACATAAGCTGTATGTGCTATTTTAAAATCAGTATTTAAGTCACAAATGCTGTATGCCTTTAAAAACCCTGCTCACTTTGACTCCAGTGCCCAGTTGTTGGAGTCTTCTTTGAGACCCACTCTGGACCGCTGGCCACCAGCTTAAAAGAAATAAACGGCTTCAATTTGATCTTTACTCCTGGTCTCCCTTGATCTCTGTGATTTCTCTCTAACCTGGGATATTATAACCTGGGATATTATATCCTGGGATATTATAACCTGGGATATTACAGACTTCATCTATGATGCCCCATAGAGCACCACTGGAATTATCAGATAATGGTAAGCATGGGAAGTTAGAGAGTATCAGAGCATTGCCCATACAATCATATGAAATGGATGCTTTCTGGGTAACGTAACATACAGGACCCCTTCCCCAGGCCACCTTTACTCTCTGTGCTTGGTTGTTTTTTATTTTCACTATTCTGTCTTGGTATAGGTTTTTAAAAACATTGCTCTTGTCAGTTCTGAAATAACCCCAGGCATTATGCTTCCAAACATCTCCTCTGCTTTACTGTTCTTCTCTCCTTCTCTAACTCTGCTTTGGTGTATGTTAGATTTCCTTATTCTGTTCTTCGTGTTCCATAGCATTATTTCTCTCTCTTCTCCCTGTGTTGTATTAAGGATACTTTATTCCGATCTATTTTCCAGTTCAAGAATTTTATCATCAGCTAGGTCTAATATGCGATTAAACTCTTTTGCTGAAGCTTATTTTAAGTGAATTTTGGCTCCTTGCAACTTAGGGCTTGATTAAATCAGACACATGCTTGATTTTTCAAAAATAGATTAACTTAAAATATGTGTTTGTGTGATTCCAAACTCTCTGCCTTGAAAATTACCCATGCAGTATTATATGTTGATATTTGGTTTAATTTGAAATATCATGTACATAGACAACAGGTTATCACCACGGTTAAGTAACTGAGGACAACAAATAGCTGATGGCATATTTTTAAGACATTGCAACACAGTTTCAAGAAATTGGGATTTTCTAAAACAATTATTTTAAAATCTTATTCTACATTTTGCATTTTTAAATGCAAATTTCTCTTCCTATTTTTCATCTCTTAATACTTAAAAAAGTTCTCCAAATAACATTTTCTGTTATATTTATTTAGAATTGCCCTCAAATGGAACTCTGAGAGAATGCTTAGTCTTTAATTTAATATAAAATTTAAAAAGTTCTCATGGTAAATAATACACTTAAAAATAGTATTTTATGTATACATCTTTGTTCATTCTTTAAAAACTGTGAAATATGCAATGTTACAAAGCTGGATTCTGTATGGTTTTATTCTTTTGATGAGTCTCTAACATGGCAAATAAATAAAGTAAAATCTTAATCAAATTCATGCCTGTAGTGAATGTTTTGTTTGAATAAAATGAAGCTGGCTGAAAACAATTAAAATTTTGGAACACCCAGAAGGCTTGTTTTTTGTCATTTATTCGGTGATGTGTTGAATGTTGGAGACAAGCCAGGTTCACTCAACAAAGCAATTTTAATTTTAGTAGCTGTTTCTCCATGAACTTATGGCGAACTTATATTTATGAAATCTTTTATAATTTCTACATTTGCACAGAGAGATTTGAGTGTTGTCACTACCCAAATCAGTGCTGTAAGATTTTGGGTTACAGATATGTAGTGTATTATAGATCCTTTACATAGAGGCAAAATCAGAGGTGCACTGGGGGGAAAGTTCAGGAGAAAAACAAATGCTACACCACACTAATAAGAAATGAACAGAGTCAAGAGGTGTTTTAAAAATAATTTGTCTAAAAATTATTTTTAAATTTAGCATTGAACTAATTTTAGCTTTTCTAGATCTTCTATCTCTTTGGGGGAAGTTATTTTGGGGACGTTAAAATATTTATGAGAAACACTAAGAAACATTATAGTATATAAAATAGAATGTCTTGTGCAGCATATGATTATACTTCTTTCACTCCATTCTTTGTATGTTTATTAAACAAAACCCTTTCTCTTGCAAGTTCCAAGAATCCAATTCAAGATGGCAACAGCACATGGCTAGTCTAGGAATAACCCTGGCTTTGGGTAAGGTGCAAACATTGAAATCAAGGTTTGGTCTCTCTCTAGTAATCTTTCAGTCCTGTCGCCTCTGTGCCAACTTTGCTTGTAGGGCAGCAACAGGCTGATAGACTGACAGAAAGAGATCACTTCTGTCCCAGCCAACAAAAATCTCAGACTATAATATGCTGTGAATCCAGCAGGGTCCCTGGCTCTCTGTGGACAGTGGATGTCAGTGGATGGAGCACATTGATTGCCCAGATTCACATCATGAGCCTTCAACCCAACCACAGGCTCGAGAGACCTGCAAGGGTTGGGTACCAGAGAAGATCAGTCCACACAACATAGAGTCATAGGTGAAGAAGGAGAGCTTCTTCACAGCAAAAGTTGTTGTTACTAGAAGATAAAATGGCCACTAAGGCAAAAACTGGAGATGTGCACTTAACATCTAATGTAAATTAATGCAGTATGTGCATCAAATAAAGCCTTTACAGACACACCTCCTTGGATGCTCTAAATTGACAAAAAAGAAGATTCTCTTCATGTTTTGTGAAAGTTTGGATTTTTTTTATGACTCAAAACTTGACCAAACATGGTAGTTTCAATGACTACTGAAGTTGGAGATGACCAGAACAAATAGAAATTTACCCCAAATAGGGATTTTGATGAATATACTCAATTATCTTCCTAATTCTATGAAATATAGAAAATCATTTAAAATACATAAAATAAGAAAGTTCCTAATATAATAAACTTTTAAAATTTATTAATTCTATTAAAGGAAGTCACTTGGCAAAGCAAAGTCCAATAATCTATGAAAATCTTAAGGGTTAGCCAGGATTCTGAGTATGGAAGCTTTTTAAGATTTTTAATATCTAAAAATTTGAGGTATAAAGTTGTTATGAGTAATAATAAGATAAAATTCTAGCTCTGATACTCATTGTCTTATTACCACTGAAAATCTCTGATCATATAAAAACTGGGGATAGAAATAGTATTGACCTCATAGCATATGAGGATTAACTGAGATTAACTGAGAAAATTTATACAAAAATGCCTGGCCTATGGGATAAATTCCAGAGCATTTAATAGTTCAAGCACGCTGGGCGTGGTGGCGCACGCTTGTAATCCCAGTACTTTGGGAGGCGGAGACCGGAGGATCCAGGTTCGCGGCCAGCCTGAGCTCTCTCGCTCTGTCTCCCTCTCTCTCTCTCTCTCTCTCTCTCTCTCTCTCTCTCTCCTTAGTGAGGCCCTCTGCAACTTCGTGAGACCCGGTTTCAAAATAAAGTATAAAAAATAGGGCTGGGGGTGTAGCGCGGAGGTAAAACGCCCCTGGGTTTAATCCCCAGTACCGCAAAAAAAAAAAAAATAGTTCAAGCACCAGGGAAAATTATTTCTTGTTCATCTTAACAGTCCAAGATGGTATCACTGGTTAGCACAGACAATTCTCCCACCTCAATCATTCAGGAAAACACCCCCCTCCCATTTTGTGGCTCTAGGATCCCACAGCCTCAGCATGGCCATGTACTACCAGCTACCAGAGGAGGACAGGGAAGAAAAGGCACAGTGCCTCCTTCTTCCTAGGACACAAATGGAGCACAGCAGTTTTGTTCATTGTAAATTGAGTGTCAGGGATGTTGATGTATGTGGCCTAGCAGTTTTCCAAGAAAGAAATGGAAAATGGTTTCTGGAGATGCATTTAGTAATGGAGGTAAGCAAGATGGGACTGCTGTGAGCTCTGCTCTATACTTTATCCATACAGTTATATCTATATCCATCTGACCCACTGGCCCCTTTCATATTTGCAAATTTGGCCCCTGTGACACTGTTTTAGCCTAGGAAATGATTGACTTAAAAAAATAAGGATCTCAAAAATGAATTAGTGGAGGTGTGATAAATACAACTTAACACCATTTAGCAAGTGAAGAGCTTTATGAAATGAAATTGTTCTTTGAAAGTTATAAAATTCTAAATTTTTACAGGCTTAATATTCTTTTTTATTGTAAGTCCATTTTATTCATATGAGAAATTTCTTCTGCTAATTTGCAAATGATTTTGGCCCTTTTCAAAAGGGCCAAGTTATATACATTTGAGGTTCGGACTAGGTTTTGGTGTTAGAGGGTCTTAAAAGTCTCACAAATATCAGTAACTGAAGAAGCCATTGATTATCCACATGATATTTCAGTGTCCCCCTTGCATTCCAAACCCTTCTCCCCAACGGCCCCAGGGATTACCTAGTTCTCTGCCCTGAAATATGTCTGTCTGCTATGCAGCTCACATATAACAAAGTGGTACAAGTTATGAAGATACGAGGGAATCCCAGAGTTATTATACCTGTTGGACTGGTATAATAATCAGGGAATAGAACAATGAAAATGTCCTTGAAGTCTTCAACAGACATTGCTAATAACTTCCACTTAGCCATGGAAATGACTTTTTCCCTCGGTCTCTAATAAAAAAGAAGTGAACAGTGTTACCAATATAATCTTATACGTTAAATAAAGTAAATTACAAACCTAATGTTAGACAACTAAAGATACATAAGCAACTCATACTTATACAACAAATCATGTAGTCCAGGTCAGTTTTTGGAGGGTTAAGTGGGGGAAAAAGAAATTTGCTTTAAGTATTTATTCATATCAAGCACCCCCATGTATCTAAGGACTGGACTGGTCACAAGGCAGAACCAAAATCATCTGATTTGCCAGGCGTGGTGGCACACGATTGTAATCCCAGTACTCGGGAGGCAGAGACCAGAGGATCCGGGTTCGCGGCCAGCCTCAGCTACTTAGTGAGGCCTCCGCAACTTCGTGAGACCTGGTTTCAAAATAAAGTATAAAAAATAGGGTTGGGGATGTAGCTTGGAGGTAGAAAGCCCCTGGGTTCAATCCCTGGTACTGCAAAAAAAAAAAAAAAACATCTGATTTGAAGTCATAGCAATTCCCAAGTTAGCATTGATAGGGTAAAATATATTGCCAACACTTACAAGGAGTTGTCTTTTAAAGAAACCGCATAAGCTGGGCAAGGTGGTGTGTG
Organism: Glis glis; assembly: GCA_004027185.1. NCBI lineage: Eukaryota > Metazoa > Chordata > Mammalia > Rodentia > Gliridae > Glis > Glis glis. The sequence continues at coordinate 36,933 of PVJS01013374.1, read as the reverse complement.
CCTGTAATAACAGTACTTGAGAGCCTGCGACAGGAAGATTGCAAATTTAAGGCCAGCCTCAGCAACTTTGCTAGGCCTTCAGCAACTTAGTGAGACCCTGTTTGTATAGAGCACAGGACATGAAACAACTTCAGGAGCTCATAAGCAACTTGTTTGGAAATGTCAATGATATAGAGCCTGGGACATAAACAACCTCAGGAACTCATCAAGCAACATATTTTGACATATCAGCATATGGTTCAGACAAACACACCTGTGCTGCAATTGATAATGGACCCTTGGATCATAAATCTGTTCCTGGGTCTTATGGGACTTACATCATCAATACATTTGTGGAAATAACAAGTGTCTGATAAGGCTTGATAAACCTGCCAAGAACAATTGACAACACCTACAGAAACCTATAGAAACCCTATCAAAGAGCAGCTGTTTTGACACCCAGTGCGCTGAGCTACTGCTTATGCCACGACAAGTCTCCTGTGTGTACAACTCCAATCCAGGGACTTTGCTTCAGCCCTGCTTTTTGCTGTCCAAGGACCAGTGCAACTCTTCAGCCTTCTCAGTACCCAGACCAACTTCAGAATCTCCTCTTCCATTCCTGGACTTGGATCATTATCCCTTTTCCCCTGCTTGTTTGTAACTAGTTATTTGTTAAGTATTTGAAGTGCTCTAAATTTTAGGAGTTGTATATTCTTTAATATTCTTGTCCAACTTAAATAAGTATTTGAAGTGCTCTAAGTTTTAGAATTTGTATATTGTTTAATATACTTGTTTGACCTAAATTATTAGATATGCTAGTGTGAAGTGTATTGTTTGATGTTCATTCATACCTAATTGGCTTTTGGCAAAACAGCCTTCTAGTATCCGAAACAAGCTTAACTTTACTTATAGAATTACTAACTATAACTTTCAAGTGTTGAACAAACCTCGTGACATTGTGGAAAGGCACAAATCATGTGTGACATGTCTCATTGGTCTAAGGACCTTGTGACCTGATGCTCGAGACACTGTTTAAAAAAAAATAAAATAAAATAAAAAGGGCTGAGTGTAGCTCAGAGGTAGAATGTCCATGGATTCTATCTCCAGTACCAAATAAAAATAAAATAACATAAAATAAAGAAACCATATAAAATATTCTGTTCCTAATAGCCTACATTGTATATAGAATTTTTAATCTAACATTAAGGAGAAAAAAACAGAAGAAAGTACATAATGATAAAAATGCAATAAAGTCAATTTTCACAAGCTCAAATTTGTGCGTGTGTGTGTGTGTGTGTGTGTGTGTGTGTGTGTGTGTGTTAGTGGGGATTGAACCAGGGGCATTCTACCTCTGAGTTATACCCCCAACCCTTTCTTTTATTTTATTTTTTATTTTGAAACAGGGGCTTACTAAGTTGCTGAGACTGTCCTCAAACCTGCGATCCTCCTGTCCCAGCCTCCCAAGTACTGGGGCTGCAGGTGCGCATCCCCACACCCAGCTCAATGGAACCATTTTTATGCATAAAGGAGATGTTGGTATTCTCTTGTGAAGACAGGGCACTAACAGCCATGACTTTAATTGCAATGCAATTTGTATTCACTCAAAGCAAGTCAGTGGAGCAGAGTATGACTCTTGGTTAGAAGTGCACAGCTGATCTTCCGGTTAATTTGAGCAGACACCTTAGCATAAAACAAAGACTCTGAGAATAAAACCTTGTCAGTTAGAATGTAAATAAGTGCTGCCCTCAGAGAACTCTTTTCTCCATCCAGAAGCCAAAGTCATCAATGGGGGCCTTATGAATGGCTGCCTGTCAATACTTGCAGAGCACCAGGGCTTCTGAAGAGTTTATGTGGTGTTGAGAAGAAGAAGAGGCAATGACTGTAATATCTTACTGAATACAGAGTGCATTGCATTGCATACTCCGCAGTTTAGGAGAATCTAAATGACTGGTGGGGTGTTTTATTTTGTTTGTTTGTTTTAGTTTTCTTTCTTTTCTTTTTTTCTTTTTTTTTTTTGCGGTACCGGGGATTGAACCCAGGGGTGTTCTACCTCCGCGCTACACCCCCGGCCCTATTTTTTTATACTTTATTTTGAAACCGGGTCTCATGAAGTTGTGGAGGTCCTCACTAAGTAGAGAGAGAGAGAGAGAGAGAGAGAGAGAGAGAGAGCGCTAAGGCTGGCTGTGAACCCAGATCCTCAGGTCTGCGCCTCCCAAAGTACTGGGATTACAAGCGTGCGCCACCACGCCCAGCTTGTTTTAGTTTTCTAATGTAGTTAAGTATTTGAACTTGCAAGAGGTTTCAAAATGAGAGACAGAATTGGGGAAAGCAAATGTAAATGAATGCCTTTCCTAAGTTAACAGAGCACCGGCTCAGTTACTTATTTCCTGGCTTCCAGCATACCTGTGAAGAGCATTGTCCAGCATCAATTAAAGTCACTGCCATTGCTATAAAACTTCCCAAGAGTTCTGATTCTCGCTGGCTTCAAATTAGGCTTCAGGCTCCGTAATTTACCACTCTGCAGCAACTGAGAAAACAGGTCCCATGATAAAGCCCCAACTACTCTGGTGACACAAGTCGAGGACAGATATTCAAAGCTGATGGGGGTGCCTGGAGGAGACAGAGCCCATAGCACGTATGATCCTGTCTACCAGGTGAGGTGACAGGAGACAGTTATGAATGACAGTATATTACATTTTATGTGTTATATTTGAAACATGGGAATGGAAAATATTTAGAGCATACAGTGTCACAAGGTAAACCAGTTCGTTTTGTATGTGGAACAGTGTAGTGAGTGAGCTACTGTTTTGACTGAATCATCGCTGTGATCAAGGCCCTTGAGACCACCTGTTCCACATGTTTTCTTGGCCAAAGTTTAACCTAAACAACTGTGACATGATTTGTGTTTCTGAGTGTAACTGCAGTGGCACAATTTCTTTTTTTTTTTTTTTTTTTTTTTGCGGTACCAGGGATTGAACCCAGGGGCGTTCTACCTCCACGCTACACCCCCGGCCCTATTTTTTATACTTTATTTTGAAACCAGGCCTCATGAAGTTGCGGAGGGCCTCACTAAGTAGAGAGAGAGAGGGGGAGAGAGAGAGAGAAAGAGAGAGAGAGAGAGCTGAGGCTGGCCGCGAACCCGGATCCTCCGGTCTCCACCTCCCAAAGTAATGGGATTACAAGCGTGCGCCACGGCACAATTTCTTTCTGATATCCTTTCTTAGGCTCTTTATTTTTTATTGGTGCATTGTAATCATACATCTTGTTGAAGTTCAGGGTGATAGAGACATTCAGGTACATAGCACTCACTGAGCCCTCCCCCAGCTCCCACCCTATTCCCTCCCTCTCCTCTCCTTCCTGTGCTCTGCAGTGATAGGTTTTGGTAAGTTTGTGTGTGTACATCATGACCACCGAGGTATTTCTCTCTTCCTCCTCCCATCTCCCTCATTAGGTCCCCTTCTTTACTCAACTAAGGTTTCTTCTTCTTTGTCTGGAGTCCCTCCTGTGTCCCAATTTCTCCCTAGCTTCCGCATATGAGGGAGAATATCCAACTTTTCACTTTTTGTGACTGACTAATCTCACTTAGCATAATGTTCTCCATTTCCATCCATTTCCCTGCAAATGACATAGTTTCTCCTTTCCTTTCTTTATGATCAGTCATAGACAGAACACAGAGGGCCACTCTTCCCTTTCCATAATTGACACAGCATCGATATGTGGAGGTTCTTAGAGAAGGCTGGGCTTTTGTTTTGGTACTGAGAATTGAATTCAATTCTACCTCCAAGTTAGCACCCCCAGCCCCTTTTATTTTTTATTTTGAAACAGGGTCTTGCTAAGTTGCTGAGGCTGGCCAAGATCCTGTGATCCTCCTGTCTCAACCTCCCAAGTACTGGGATTACAGATGTGGGCCACCGTGTCCATCTATGCTGGGGCCTTTGATGTTGAATATACTTCGAGTCAAATCCCAGCTCGATCATTACTTCACCACATGACTTTTTAAAGTTGGCTTCTCTGAGTCTCAATTTCTCACCTATAAAATGGAAATGAGTACTACCTGCCTCTCAGTCTTATAAGACATCTAATAAATCATAGAATAAGAGATATAAGTTTTATTATTACTGGTATTATTAAGTACTATTATAACTTTTAACAGTTAGTGAAGGTGTTTTCTCATGGTTGTATGAAACAGAGTTGTATGAAACATAATTATATTTTGTGTTAGCATATGAAACTAAGAGGGTCTCAAACAGCCTATGAATAAATCAAGGTCATTATATGAAGAAAATAAACAGAAGGGTAGAAACCTAACATCTGTTGGATACCCAACAAATGCCGTGTGTCATCTTAGAGAGCTCAGTTTCATTGACAGAGTTAGAGAAGAAAAGTAATGTGTGCAGGAACATAAGTGTTTATTAATGGCAGAATGAGATTGGAACCCAGTATGTTTGGCATGGGGTTTATCCTAACCTGTCCATGCTGCTATCACTGAATATGATGGACTCAGTGGATGAAACATTTATTTCTCACCACTCTGGAGTCTGGTAAGTCTAAGGTCAAGGTGTTGTGCACTTGTATAAGAGTCAGTTGGAATCACTGTATCCACAAGTAGCTGAGAGAGAGAAAGTGTGGATGCTCTCTTGTCTCTCTTGGTAGAAGGGCACTAGTCTCATTGATGCAGGCTCTGCTCTCATTACTAGTGGCCTCCCAAAGGCCCCGCCTCCAAATGCCTTCACTTGGGGAGTTAGGATTTCTACATCTGACTTTTGGAGGAACCCAAGCATTCAGTTCATAATGCCATTCTTTGTTCTTTCCACTGTTCTAGCTGTCTTTGTAGCAAAAATAAAAATAGAAAAAATTTAGAGAACAATTACATTTTGAGCAGGTCAGGAGAAAAAAATACTATTAAAATGGCTATACTATAGAAAGCAATCAACATATATAATGCAATCTCATCAAAATACCAATGACCTTCACTGAACTAGAGAAAACAATCCTAAATTCCATACAGAAGCACAAAAGACCCTGAATAGCAGAAGCAATCCTGAGCAGAAAGAACAATACTGGAGGCATCACAATACCCACTTTCAAAATATACAATAGAGCCATTGTAATAAAAACAGCATGGTATTGGCATAAAAATAGGCACATAGATCATTGGGATAGAATAGACGATCCAGGAATAAACTCATGAATATATAGCCATCTGATAATCAACAAAGGAGCCAAAAACATATGTTGGAAAAAAGACATCCTCTTCAATAGTAGGTGCTGGGAAAACTGGATGTCCACATGTAGAAGAGTTAAACTAGATCCCTATCTTTCACTCTGAACAAAAATCAATTCAAAATGGATCCAAGACTTGAAATCATGAAACTAGTAGAGGGAACTAGTAGAGGAAAACATGGAGGAAAAACACACAGGCAATGACTACTTAAACAGGACTTCAGTCACTTAGGAAACAATAGCAAAAATTGACAAATGGGATTTATATCAAATTAAAAATATGCACAGCAAAAGAAACAATCAACAGAGTTCAGAGACAACTTACAGAAAGGAAATAAAATCTTTGCCAGCTATTTATATGACAGAAGATTAATATTCAGAATATAAAAGAAGTTAAAAAGTTAACACCAGAAGAATAAGTCATCCAACTAATAAGTGGGCAAATAAGCTGAGCAGACACTTCTCAAAAGAAGCAGCACAGATGTGCAAGCGTTATATGAAGAAATGCTCAGCACCTTTAGCCATCAGGGAGATGCGAATCAAAGCCAGGCACAATGGTGCTCGCCTGTAATCCCAGTGCTTGGGAGGCTGAGACAGGAGGGTCCCAGGTTCAAGACCAACTTAGTGAAACTCTCAGCAATCTAGAGAGATTCTATTGTAAAACAAAAGTAAAATAGGGCTGGGGGTATAGCTTGGAGGTAGAATGGCCGTGGGTTCAATCCCCAGTTCCAAGGAAGGAAAGAAGAAAGAAAAGAAGGAAGGAAGGAAGGAAAATCAAAACTACATTGAGATTCCTTTTCACTCCAGTCAAAGTGGCTATTATCAAGAAAACAAAAAAATAACAAATGTTGGTAAGGATGTGGGGAAAAAGGAACCCTTAAATACTGTTGGTGGGAATGTAAATTAGTACAGCTGTTGGGAGCTATCTAGACCTCCACACTGAACATCTTGGACCAAATCACAGTGCAGGCTGGATGGAATTTGTCCGCAAGCTGACAGACTTCCCAGGGACCTGAAGGAATTGATGAGTGTGGTCTTTGATGTCTTCTCCATCTACCAGTAATGTTTAACCCTTTATTCCTCTAGGCTTGTCCCATGACTGTCCTGCTGTCTTTCTTTATCTCGACCCATGACAATTTGCTAGCTCCTGTGTTTAATCATCTTTTATGATGCCTTGTTTAAACCTTCTATAAAATAAAAATTCTGGCTGTAGGAGGACAGGAGAATTGACTGGCTCCTCTCCAGCCACCCCAATTATTAAATATAATTTTCTCCAAATTATCATATCTGACTCAGTCATTTTCGTGCGAGAGACTTCTTATCAGCAGCAGCTTAGAGCAGCAGCCTTCCATGGCAAGACTACGGAACAAGTAGCATTCGCTACATACAGTCACTATGAAAATCACTATAAAGGTTTTCCAAAAAATTAAAAATAAAATTATCATATGATATAGCTATATCACTCCTCAGTATATACTGAAAGTAATCAAAATCGGCATATAAAGGAGATACCGGCATATCCACACTTACTGTGGCACTATTCACGATAGCTAAGTTATGGAATCATCCCAGCTATCCATCAATGGAGGAATGGATAAAGAAAGCATGTTATATATACACAATGGAATATTATTCAACCATAAAGAAGAAAATTGTGTCATTCACAGGAAAATGGATGGAACTTGAAATCATCAAGTTAAGCAAAATATGCCAGACTCCAGAAGAAACATA
>PVJS01013374.1:0-25000 GCA_004027185.1 Glis glis | reverse complement strand
GAAGGTGACAGAGTGGACCTTGAGTGAGTCCTGAACCTAGAGCCAAGGGGCCTGGAACTCAGCCCTCACTCCCCTGGAATGTTTGTACCACTATGTGAAGAAGATGGAGGACCATCTCTGCTAAGGCCCTGGGCCAGTGAATGAGGCCATCCTGGACCATAGACTCCAGCAGAGCCATCAGTTGACTGAGGCACATGAGTTGGCCCAGGTGAGACCAGCAGAAGAATTGCCTATTCAACCCACAGGTCTGTGAGAAACAAGTCCTTCTTTTAACTCACTAGGTTTTGGTGTGATTCGTTACGCAGCAGGAGATAACTAATATAGACTAAAAGGCACCGGATGATCTGACCACCGAGTACCTCTCCTTTACCTCTTCACTGAACTGTCCCTTGCTGTCCTGTGGATAACACCAGACACCTCCCTCTCTGAATACCCTCTACCCCTTCTCCACTTTATTATTCTTTCTAGCATGTATTTACCATGACCTTAGTGATATGCTATTTTCTTGGTTAGTGAGATATCTATTTTCTCTCTCCCTTAACTTGAATGTAAACTGCAGAGATTTTATTGATTTCACTAATGTGTCCCCACCAACAACAACAGTGCCTGGGTCCTAACAGGTGCTCAATGAAAAATGTGTTGAATGAGTTATTTTCAGTTCCTAGAGATTATTCCACAGGGATTCAAAATGGAAAGTCTGTTCTTCCTATATGTGCCCCGGCCTATATGTAATACACTCTAGAGTCTAAGAAAGAAAAAAAAAAACTTAGAAAACACCCCTAACCATCCTGGAGTGGATCAGTGTGTGCACACATGCTCTTTAATTTTCCTGGGACCCAGGAACTAGAGCAACTTTGAGGGACATTGCAGATCTTGCTTTTGTACCAAGACAAAAAAAGAATTTGATGTTGTTCAGCTTCTCTCGGGGAATTCTTTTTCTAAAACATCTTTGGTTTTTTGTTTGTTTTTTATCCTTAACCAGAAATTTTGGCTCTGAATGGCCCTCAGTCATTCTAGTTCCCTGATACATGCCACAACCTCCTTCCCTCATACCATTTTCCTACTGCCCCACCCCTTTACTCAGGTTGAAGATGTTAGTTTTATGGGCTTTTGTGAAGGTCCACTTTCCATCAGCTCCAGTTGTTCCTGGTATTCATTCTCATTCTCTCTCTCTCTCTCTCCCTCCCTCCCTCACTCCCTCTCTTTCTGCCTTTATTTTTAGAGCACTTTTAGGTTCTGAGCAAAACTGAGTGGGAAATGCGGCGATCTCCTATACCCCACCCCCATTGGCTTTGCCTCCCTCATCATCAGCATCCCCCACAGATTAGTATATTTATTACAGCTGATGAACCGACAGGGACATGTCATTCTCACCTCAATCCATAGTTTGCATTAGGATTCATTCTTTATGGTATGCATCTTACGGATTTGGACAGATGCATAATGATATGTGTCCACCATTATAGTATCCACTATCCATCATTATAATATCCACCATATGCAGGGTCTCTCCACTACCCTAGAAATCCTCTGTGCATTTCCTAGTCATCCCTCCCCTCTCCTATAATCATTGTTGCTTGACACAATTTGGATGTTAGCAAGAATCCTAGGAAATGTCCTACATGCCGAGGGTGCATCACACCTGCCAATGTTTAAGCACGAGACATCACCTGGCATCCCCGGCACTGCACAAAGGTGGAACCGACGTCACACACCAAATGCACACTGAGTGTTTCTCAGTATTTGCAAGTCAGTTCTCACAGCCAGAATCAGAAGCCAGGGCGTCATGCTAGACTCCATCTGGTTTTGTCCCCCTCCCCGTTTATTAGCCGAACTCAGGTGACTCAACATTCTAACTATCCACCTAATGCCTCCTCTCACCTTCCTTCCATTCAGCCATCCTGCCATGGCCCAAGTGCTGGTGAGCTCCAGTCTGGACTCTCGTAGGAGCTTCTCAGCTGACACCTTGCCTCAGCCTGGATCCTCCTGAGTCCCTCCTGCAGCAAGCCGTGCAGGCTGTCAGCAGGTGAGGGAGATGGCAGAAGGAGGATTCAGCTATTCTTCCTAACATTATTTTTCTAAATAAATTTATTTTTACACATCTCATGCTCATCTATTTTCCTATGAGGATAGAAATAATCTCTTGGGAAATTCACAGCAAACTCTTTTCATATATTTTCCTCTCTAGCTCCCTCCTCCTCCTCCCCCTCCCCCTCCTCCTCCTCCTCCTCCTTCTCTTCCACCTCCTCTTCCTACCTTTGAGAGAATACAATAATTTTCTATCAGACAATCCTGGAACATTTATTTTCACCTTTCCTTCTGTTTTTACCTTCATTGCAAGCAAACAGTAGGTCTGAATCCCATTTCACGAAATCCCAAAAGGTGACGAGGCTGCCTTTTTATTATCTGAAAATACAATGTTTTAATATTAGCCCCTCCGGTGGCCTCATTTCTTTTCATTATTAGCTCGCCCCGTTTCTCCTTTACATCTTTTGTTTCCTTTCATTGTCAATACACACATATGTAAATATGTATGTGTATTTTTTAAATTTGGTAACCTATTTTGTCAGAGTTATATGCGATAGAGTTCGTGTTCAGCTTTTGTTTTCCCTGTTTACTTTTATCTTGTTGGAAGTCTAGCTCCCTCTCTTTCTCTCTTTATGGAAGGCTGGAAATACAGAAATAAACACGAGTAAAGCTTTGGTTGGGTCTCTGGGCTCACACAGATCCTGGCCAATATAGATCTTTTTTTTTTTTTTTCTGTTGATGCCTTTCAGGGTCTTAGACCTGAGGGAAGTGTGAAGAAAGGTCTTTCAAAGATTCGTTTTAGCTGAAACTTTTATGGGATCACTATGCAGACTATTTTTTAGTCAAGTTATATGTTAAGATGTCTGCTTTTGCTTTCGTAGCAGTCTATCCATAAAATATATACATAATTATTAATGGCATGAAATCATATTTAGTAATTTAGAAATATCAAATGTGTTAACTAAATTCACTGAAAACAACAAGCCTTAGTAGTTAAGAAATAGTTTTTGAGTTTAAATTGATATGTTCCCATATTTACATTTTATTTATATTTTAAGTTTAGATAACCTTAAAAATAAGCACAGTGCTTTACTACCTGAAATAATTCATCACTAAGCAATCAATATACACTATTTCTTTTAAATTTCTGTGACTACTGAAAATCCAAAATTACTCTAATTTACTTTTTGCCTACTTCTTGCTAACATTCATAATTACCTACCTATGAAAGCTATATAAGTAGCTATAGCTATTTTATTTGTATTCTCTATGATTAATATTATTTTAAAATGATAGAGAGTAGCAGATTCTGTGGGGTTTTCCCTTCTTTTATTAATGAGCAGCTTTTAATTAGCCAACTTTCTGATAATTACTGGGATTATATCAGAAATTATTATGAATATTCTTATAAATTAGCGCAAGAAAAAAATTATAGAATGTCAGGATTTATAAAAATTCCACAACCATTTCCAAAGTTATGTATATAAAGAACATGACTTTCAATCTGTCCCAGTAACATCCTTCTTTGAGGAAACAAGTAATTTAACTAGAATGCCTTTCTTTCAGAAAATAGATGAAATTGACATATTGCTAGTGCCTACAAAATCCAATTTTATAACTTCCACTAAACTAATACTAATTACTTCCTTCTCCAGTAAACCAGTGGAGAGGATAGGGAAGTGAGGGATGTGGAACAAGTTTCTGGAAGGACACATACAGAGGCATTTGCTCTTCTGCTCAGGGTTATATAATAACAGTATTCGGTTTTGGGTTTTTTTTTTTTTTTTTTTTTGGTGCTAGGGATTGAGTCCAGAGGCATTCTACCTCCGAGCTACACCCTTAACCCAATTTTATTTCTTATTTGGAAACAGGGTCTCACTAGGTTGCTGAGAGTCTCACTACTTGCTGAGGCTGTCTTGAACCTGCGATCCTCCTGCCTCAGCCTCCCAAGTATTGGGATTACAAGCATGCACCACCACGCCTGGTTAACAGTATTCTTTTAAAGCTGTTTTGAGAACAAAGTCACCATTTTAATAGTCTTGCTATAAGAAACTTCATTATAATTTCTACAAGCAAATTACAAAATTCTTCTAAAAGTATATTATAAATTGAGAGTAGTTTTTCTGGTATGTTTCAAGAAGGCCACTGTAAAAGATTGAAATTTATAATACTTTAATGACCTAGGTAATTTTTATTTCTTCATTTCACATGCATCTAGTCAGTCTCTGCTATGGACTCTAGCACAAACTCATGGGAGATCAAGAACTAAATAAGATAAGGCTCTGAAAAGTTCACAACCTCTTCCAGAAGATAATGCTAATGTACAATTACCATATCCAAAATGGAACAAGAAGAAGATGGATAGAGTGATAGAAATGTAAGGGTTCGGGGAGGAAGGGTTAGGAGTGCAGATCCCATTTATTTGCTAGGAAGGAAGAAGAGGGAATCTGTTCAAAGTCTTCATGAGCTAGGATCAACTAATATTAAATTCCTCTAGCATAGAATCTAATATAAGCCATGAATCAAAGTTAATGAGTATCATGAAAAAAATTCACTCAAAGAAATACAAAAACTGAAGATTGAGAGACTATTGCCTAATTTATGTGTCTGTGAAGTCTTTGCTTCTGGTGATGTAGAGCAATTACATTCAGTAATCAGAGCAATGAATGGGCAGAAATGGAAGTGTAATGGTACTGGAGATTATATTTTTCTCCTTTAGGCATAAGAGTTTCTATATGTCTGATGTCATTGAGACTGGAATTGAAAATAAGAAATAAGAGGAGATGACAGGAGGAAGACAGGGACATAAAAGTCTCTATAAGTCACTTTATTCTTATTTTATTCCCCTTGGTATCACAAAATATATAAAAGGAAGAAGATATCTATAGGGAATTGAGGTTGGAAAATACCATTAAGAAGGTGAAAAAAAAGAGACCAAGAATTTTGATAAGGAGAGGATATAGTGATGTGGCTCAATTATCATCCAATGAAATTCTACTAATTTCTAGGTGTCCTGTATACATTATTTATTCCACCATTGCAAAATAACTACATGGTAGTATATTCTCCTAACTTTACAGATGAGCAAAGAAACACTTGGAGTGATTAAATGATTTGTCTAAAGCAGTGGTCTGCGAATTCATGGAACCAAGTGATATAAAAACTCAACAAATGTCTGATTCCAAAGCTCATGCTCTGTCCACCCTAGACCATGCCTATGGATGCTTGGCTAAATAACTCCTGCGGATCAAAGACCTTTTGTGTGTATGTGTTGTTGGGGGGGGGTTACTGGGTATTAATCCCAGGGGAGTTCTACCTCCGAGCTACACCCCCACCAAGGGCTTTTAAAACAGGATTTGATAAAGCAAAAGAGGATGCAGATTTGGGGTGAGTTTTCTGGTAGCACAGGTAATCTTTGGAGGACCTGGGACTCTTCATCGTCAGTGGAGGACTTATGTAGAGCATAAGTGCAGAATCAAACAGGTGAACTCTTGATGAAGAGTTTAAATGGAAACATGAGGGAAGACCAGTCTCCTGCCCTATTTGCTGCACAGATCTCTCTGTACTTTCTGGTGTCCCTAGGAAGAGGAAGATAGAGGATATAACCAAGGCCAGTTCCCTACACTCCCATCACAGCTGGGGTTGGACAGTCAGAGATTCAATTTGGTTCATGGCCAAAAGAGGATTTCCCTGAACCCAGCGTGGCAAGTGACACTCTCAGAGTAGACCACTGGCCAAATCTTCAAGGTCATCTTAAACTGTGGTGCTGGCATCATTCGTACCAGCTACAGTACCCCTGGAGATCTAAGCACAGGTACTGCATAGCAGGAACCCTCAGCAGGTGGATTAAGTCTGAAAGAAATCTGGTCAGTTTCTAGTCTAATTTTACTTAGTAGAAAAGTTAAAGAGAACCAAATATCTCTTCCTACCTAGAATCTAATTCCTATGATTCTACTCAGAGAATTTAATACCTTTCTTTAAAATCTTTGGTCCAAAGTAGAATCAGAGATAACTATAAAAAGAAACCTCAGAAGGCTCAGGCTGGGAGGAGTAAGAGGAAGCCAGAAGTTGGGGGTGCCCTAAACCAGGAGTGGGGGATACAAAGGGGATGGAACATTGACAGAAGTTCAAGGGCTGCAGTCACTGTGTTCTACTCTTTTTTCCCTTTCTTATATAATCCCCCAAGAAATTCTATAAATAGCTATTACTGTCTTAATTTTACAGGTGAGGAGATCAAGGATTAGAGAAGTCAAATAACTTTTGACTATTTATAAGTAGCAGAAACTTCAAACAATAAACAACCTCCCCTTTATTTGACCTTGTTAGAAAATAAATGTTTAAAAATGGGAAAAAAGTAGCTAACTGTTAGAAGAATATTTCCCCATGTCCTAAACCCTCTAAGCTCATCGACGTTGTTCAAAGAACAAATACTATGCCCTTGTCCAATGAGCTTGTGATTTCTTTTATTGATTACCAGCATCACCCGAATTGTTTAAACCCAAACTTAGCACAGGGAACATCTTTGCAAATAAAGGTTTCTCAGATCATTAACAATGTCTGCTGCAAAATGGCGGATTGGAACACATTTTGTTCAACAAAAATCAAGCCTATTTTAAAGATAAGAGAGGTGCTTCTACAATTCTTTTTACTGACATTTCTGATAGGATTTTTGTTCTTTAAATTGTTTGTGTATGTAAATTAGTATCTGTTTTCTAAGTTATAAACATGTAATTGTCTGCAACTTGAAATAGGAATCTTTTTGAAATATTACAACATCAGATTTATTGTTATGTGAGTTGGCAAAAAATTAAGTGTATTGTTTTCAATGAATCACATTGGATATGTGTATAGAGTGCATCTGAACATATTTACATAAGTAATTTAGAATTATGCTGTTTTTCCATAAATAAAAAACTTGCAACCTTCAGTATTAATTACTTTAAATTCCATCTTCATTGCACTAGAAGAAGTAATTGTTTATAAAACTAGACATATTTGTTGTGCAAATGAGAATGCTCTTGCTTTTCCTAAAATATGTGGAAATATAAGACCTCATCTAAAATAATGTGCTCTATGTTTTGTGAGATGACAATTACATTCCTCACATACAGAGATGTGTCATTAGGAAGCACGATGGGGCACCATGCTATCATTCCTTGGAGTGAATGAAGCATGGTATTGATCAAAACCAGGACTCCTGGTGATGTGTTAAGTGCTTAGTTTCTCATTTTGTTTTGTTTTGTTTTGTGGCTGTATCAAAACAAGGTAGCTTCCAAATATATCTAATTGAATATGACATTAGACTGAATATTTCCTGAGCTTAATTTTCTCATCTAAATTTCACATCACATTTGCTTTAAGTTTTATTTTTCTTTACTTAATCTGATAGTTTATCCCTACATCTTTTTGTTCCATATCTTAGAATCCAGATATTCAAGTCTCCTTTTTTGGCTTTATACCACATAGAACTCAACTTTATGGAAAGAAATTTTTAGCAATAATAATATATATTTATGTTTTCTTGGTCCCTTACTTAGAAATTATCCTTTGGTTTGCCATTTCTTAGGAAGATAGTATGTGAGGGAAATTTTGCATTCTACTATCTATGTCCTCAGGTAAGTCATTTGAATGATTACTGCTTCATATAATCCTCTTTAAAGTAGAATAGTGTCCTTCTCTCATACTCCTATTCCTGGAAATTCCATGAGAATTGTGCCTTTTGTTTATTGTTGTTATTGTTGTTGTTGTTGTTGTTGTTGCAGTACTGGGATTAAATACAGGGGTGCTCTACCACTGGGCTACATCCCCAGCCCTTTTCAAAATTTTGAGACAGTTTCCCAGGCTGGCTTCAAACTTGTGGTCCTCCTGTTTCATCCTCCGAAGAGGTTGAGATTAAATGCCTGCACCACCACACCTGGCTATGTGACTTTTTAAATATTAAAATAAATCTCACTGATCTCTTTGTGAGAAAATGCATATGATTTACAAGCCCTGTTTAACCTACAAATTCCATTGTGTATGTCTGCTCAGCCCAAAACATGATGAAGGTCTCACAGGGAATAGTGAAGTGTAAGATGTGATCTCTGCTCTACATAACCTTACAATGATCAACGCCTAGAAATGATCATATGTTATTTTTGTACTTGAATACCACTAACCTTCTTTCCAGCAAACTAAGGACTAGTAGCGCTTTCCCATCTGTTACTTGCTTGCTATTGCTCCAGCAGCCTGGATAAGATGGACCCCACCTCACACTCAGACGCTCTTTCTGCCCTCCTGGATCTGAAGTTGAAAGAACTTAAGACCTTCAATCACAATTGTCTTAAAAGCACCATGGGAGAGCTTATCTGGAAAAGAAACCACTGGGAAGCCTGGAGATGGAGGTTCTGGTAGCTGTAATACCCCCTGCATTGCGTTAGACTGAAGCCGGCTTGCCTTTGATGTTACACTGTTAAGCTGAGACCTCTGCCACCCACAGCCAACACATTCTTATCTGATACACACACAAGCTAGAGGGCTACAAGACAAACAGCTGCTCACAATGTGCTCCACAATATACAAGAATTTCAAGTCCTGTCTCACACATACACACACACATACACACACACACACACACACACACACACACACACACACACACGGGAGTTTCTAACGTCCCAATATTTTAAATTCAAACAGCTACATTTTTTAGCATTTTCCTTCTGTACAGATTAAGAAGTGAGGTGCTATATACTGCATTGGAAATTTTTAGTTCTTACATAAAGTCAATTGGGACAAGTTTTCAATACAAAAAAAATAGACATTATCCCAAAATAGGAATAATTTTCATCCCTGAGTCCTCAGTAAATACAGTCATATTTTTATGGAAGAGTGAAATGTGGCCCCTCTCAATACCTATGTAGGATGTCAAGTAATTATGAGGGAGTCTCTCTCAAAAGGACTGAAAGAGTGAGACGGAAGAAGGAACTCCTTCTCAACTGCAAAGTAATGGACGATTTTGCTTTCCAGGGGAAATTCAGCGATGTTAACAGACTTGTTTTTAATTATTCCTACTGGGGTAGAGGGTAAGAGGGAAGGTACCACTGGTACCACTGGCATCTAGTGGACAGAGACCGACTGGAGATATTGGTAAACATTCTACAGTGCCCTCCCTGGACAGCCCCCAACAGCAAAGAATTTTCTCTCTCAAAACATCAGCTGGGCCAGTGTTGAGAAGCCCTGAATGTAGAATACTGCTCAGGGTGCAGATGTTTAGTAGGAACAGACCTTTAGATAGGATTAACAAGACTATTGAGAGAAAACTGCAGAAAAACTCACATTTGATCTGAAACCTAAGCACAGCCCCTCTTGAATTGCAATGGTCTACATAATCATATATGTCGGTTACTTATAAAAGATATTTTATTGTTCTAGCTCTCCCTTGTCGTTTAGTAACTCTCACATAATATATTAATTACCTAACTGGCACTGGCAGCTTTCATATGAGCTTCTAAGGTACTGGGTAGCTGGGAGATCTTATGATTTAAAGAACTAGTCTCAACATATGGGTCATTGCCCATCTGATTGATGTAGGTATATTGCATCTGTGACTTTGCACTAGGCTTTCAAAGCTACCTCAAATATTCCACATCCTGAGATCTTTCCTGTATCTCAAGTCAAAAGGGAATGCTCTACTTCTACAAGTTAATCAGTGGAGATGTTCCTGTAACAGAGTTTGCTGAGAGATTTTTCTGATAGCTTCAGAACTGTGCTATCTTGAAATGAATGTCAAACAACTTTCTTTAGAATAAAATATGCTCAATTTTGGAGACACAGCATTCAAAACATCCCATAGCAAGCACCAAACTTCTGATAAAACTTTGGTGTTTTCAAAAGCAGTCTCATATATTTAATTGATAGGACTCATTTTACTTAAATCATTACAAGATGAAGCAAGGATTGTTTTATCAAAAGGATTCAGTAGGAAGTTATGAATATCAAAGGAAAAAAGGCAGTTTATATGACACAATCAACAACAACTACATAGATGCATTAATAGATAACTTATGCAATTTAAAAATTTAAGCTAAGTGTATGTGCTGAATATGAAAGATTTAGTTCTTGAGTTCATTCCTGAGAGAATGAAAATTCAAATGTAGTATACTCCCATTTTCTGTTTTCACAAAACATATTTTTCAGTTTGCTTCTAAAATGTCCAACTTTTTATCTTTATTAGCAATTAAAATTAGCAGAAATAAGGAGATGAAATCACTTCCTGCCTGTGGGACAGCAAATGCACTTTGACGTACTCAGAAGTAATAAGAACATCTTTGACACTGACACAATAACATCTCAGAATGCTTCTGAAAATTAGTCAAATAAAAATTAAAGTTCCTGCTGGCATGTTCTAATTAACTGAAAAAGAACATTGCACTTAAGCATTCATTTAATTTCGGTCACAGGTTCCCAAATGATAAACCATTTATTCTGCAATCATTTTGCTTTTTTGAAAACATGATCATCTGTACAAATAACAATGGGAAATTACTAGCCCACATAAAACTGTTAATAGCTCCTCTTCTCTATGGAATATTATATGTAATAAAATGAATAAAATGCTTATATTTTACAACTCGAATCATGTCCATTGTTATGTGCTCTAAACAAATAATTCTGCTGCTGCTGCTGCTATAGGTCAAAGCCCAATATGGGATACTTTTATTGTTCATTTTATCTTGGAAAGACAGGCAGGCAAAAATGTCATTTTTAAATGTTATAGATGAAAAATTGGGACCAGAACATCCATTTTCTCAAGGTTACCCACTAGTAGGATGAGAAAGGAGTCATAATAATAAGACATGTATTAGATGTAGAATTCTATCACCATGAGATGATCAGGAGATTTTTAACTAGGTATAACCGAAAGCATAGTTGCTTGAACATAATTGTTTATAGATGAAATGTCATGATTATTTTTATTGATTTTATTTTGGTTGTACTGCACTCTTTCCACTTTGCAAGATGAAGTGAATTTGATTCGATGAAATCATCCTGCCCAGCTGGCTCTGTATAGAAGCATGTATTGTTTATCAAGACAAAATGCTTCAGAATCTTCTAGCTCAATCTTCTGCAAACTTCTCCACTCAGGTGGTCCAATGCAGGGAAACAGAATAAGCACATCCTATGGAATATGGGTCTTGGCTTGCTTCAGCTACTGCTCACCTGCCATTCCTTTAAATCTAAAATGGTATATTAAAAATGCCTTCAAATTCACTATTCAACTTCATAAAACAGCAGTGTTTTGGCACCTGCATTTGGACAACATGGCTTGTTAACTAATGTCTTGGCAAAGCACAGCTCTTAGGGATGAAGACTCCCTAAAAGTTATCTAGAATAGCAGTTCAAAAGGTTCTGGCAGGCTCACACTATTTGTCTGTTCCTGTCTCCATTTGTTACTAATAAATCTTGCTTCTTGTGGAGACCAATTATTCTACCACTAAGTGGCAATGAGCAAGCCATTCAGTCTCTATGAGCTTTTACTTATTTTTTTATTGGTGCATTGTAATCATACATCTTGATGAAGTTCAGGGTGATGGAGGCACACATGCACACAGCACTCATTGAACCCTCCCACAGTTCCAACCCCACTCCCTCCCCCTCCCCACCTTCCAATGCAGGACACTACGATTGTCATTGATAAATTTGTGCATGTACATCATGTCCATTGAGATGTTTCTCTCTTCAAGTCTTCCTCCCCCCTTCCACCTCTCTCAGTTAAGTCCCCTCCACTCCACTAAGGTTTCTCCTCCTTTGTCTAGAATCCCTCCTGTGTCCTCTATGAGCTTTTGGTTCCAAATATAAATTAGGGGAATTAGGTAAGTCACTGGACATTGGTCTGGAGCCTGAATTCTGGCCCCAGCTTTACTCACTACTAAGACTTTTCAAATCTTTTACATGAGATGCATGAGAGCCTTGTTATAAGTAAAATATTACTTAGGTGAAAAGAGAGGTAATGACATATAACATTGATGGATAGTCCCACTCAGCAAAGAATTGTCTGAGTCAATGTAACCATAGACCTACCATTAAGAAACACTAGCAGGATTGAGTAGATTTTATAGGCAATAAAGTTCAAGTTCAGAAAGGTTGTCCAGGGGTCATGCCTAGAGCCTGGGCAGTGAGAGCAAGCCTTCAAAAATGAAGTGAGAGACACCTGGGGCAGAACTACCAAGGCCCACTACATTATGACCAGAACCACATCCAGCTCTTTTGGGGAAAGTCTCAAGACAGGGACACTCTCGGCTGATGCACAGTGGACACACATTCTTCATCACGTGGAGTCCACAGATGGACTTCAATGGTCAGTGTTGCTTCAGGAAAACACAAATAAGATTGACAAAACACACCACCAACCTCGCCAAGTCGCCAGTCTGATGGGGAAGATGATTTACCCATCATCTCCCCCAATTTGTGAACTTGCACCTTATTCTCCTGTCCATAGACAGATTTCTTCAGGTCCAAGGAATAAACTGTGGTTAGCAAAACCCCTAGGCCATCAACAAAGACCCTTTCCTCTGTCCCCATGGTTTCTGGTCCCCCCAGATGAATAATCCCTTTGCTCTTTCCACTCCCTAGGCCTCCAAGCCCATAGGTCCATGTGGGTCCCAGGTCATAAGTACACACATCGGTCCTGCAGGCTATGCTGGGGCTCTGACATACTCCTATACTGTGCCCTTTTATATTAAATGACCTAGATTTCTGAGCCTCAAGAAACAAGGATATTTAACTCTGAAGGCAGCCATTGGTTTTTACGTTAGGAGTTAATAAAAGAAGTAAATCACATGTCTAGCAGTTTTAGTGTTTTTGCTTTGTTTTGTATTCTAAATCTGACAGCCACAGGGAAGGCTGCAGCATCTGTGATGCTCAGAGCCAGGGTCTGCCCTGGGATAGGGGAGGAGGAGACTGGGCAGAGGTCAATGATGCACAGAACCAACATGAACACTTCTGCTCAGGGAAGTGTTTGGTTAATTGTAATGAGAAGTTCTGTTCATTTTCAAAAATTTTTTTAATCATTTGCCAATCACTGGGCTTTTCTCTCACTTAATGTTAATTGCTGGAGATCAATCTTCTGTAAGCAATCTGTCAGAGACCATTGGCTTCATCCCTGGCTGCCCACAGCAGCAGCATTCCTTCAACCCAGGGGGCAAGGAGCTGGGGAAGCTGCTGCTCAGGCTGCTAAATAGTGGGTTTTCTCCATCGAGGGGGCTCCTGACTGCTCCCAAGTCCAGGGCTTACTGTGACCAGCCTCTCTCTGCTCTACCTGGTTCAGAACTGTGAGTCTTCAGCATCCATTCTCCAGGCAAAAGCAAATGGCAAGAAGAAGCATTCCTTTCCTTTGGGACCTCAAAGATAAGTGGATACTCTTCTGGGTGAAGGTAGAAATAATTTTGCCATTTCCCTTGTCTCTAAAGAAAATGCAAATAGCACACACTTCCTGGTAACAGTATGTGCAGTGCTTCCTGTGCATCCCCAAGCTCACAGAGCTGATGTCTGAAGGGCTTTCCTGCATGCGGGCTGGCATTCTCTTCCTAAATAAGTTCAACTCCCCTGAGCTCTTGAAGGGAATGGCATGAGTTACATATCAACTGACTTTCTAAGTCTTACAGCACTTTCCCATGCTCACAATTCAGAAGCTAACCAAACATAATTGAAAATTACAGGCATCTAAAAACAGATAATTATCTTCCCAGAATTAAGTTCCTCTGGGGAAACTATTTTTATTCAAATGGTTCTCTGGAATGGGTTTCTTCTAAGAAAATGTGATAGCCTCTTAATCCATTATTAACTCCTTGCCTTTAATTTCTGCCCCGATTTTGAGCAACCAATAAGACCAAAGATTTAACACAAGTTACATTCATGTTGGACATACTTATAGCACAAAAGGTCTGCTTTAAATTATGAGTATGACATCTATCCCTTTGCTTAACATCCTAAACAGAAATTAAAGAAAGTCTTCCAAATGCACAAAATATAGGTAAGCATACAATATTTACCAGACTTTTCTAAAAATGTTGAGTGTTATACATCTTCCACCTCCAGCCAAGATTGAATTAATGCAGACCAAGCTTATCCTTTTACCTTAAGCAACAAGATAGCAACCAGGCAAAAATGTATATTTCAAAAGTTATTGTAAAGCATTCTTTAAAAAAATAAACACAACAGGCAAGAGGAAATGAAGGACAAAAAGCCCCAAGATGATAAACAAATGAGGTGAATTCAACAATTGCTCTGGCCCTGCTGTGAACCAGTATCCAGGCCACTGGGCAGGGGAGAGACGGGATGGAGCCTGCATGCTCTCTGCTAAAGGCACACAGCTGACCATACAAGGAGATGAAGGTGGCTAAACTTTGCAGGACAGGACACTGGAAAAGGAGAGGAAGGCACAGACAGAATCCTGGAGATTTGCAGAGGTCCCCCCTTGAGATTTCAGCAGAACTAGCAGCATATGCACATAAGGAAACTACTTGAAGCCAGGCATAGACCCATCCAAAAGGGTCAGAGGGAGGAGACAGTGACAGAAGTCCACACGGGCTGGCAGCGGTGCCTGTTGCCACAGTCACACTGGGAATGTCGCATCATTTACTGGCAATAGTCGAGTGTTCAGAATGGCTTTGCCTCCGTAATGGGGAATAATTAACCTTCTACTAAGCACTGCTCTGGTTCCACTTAACTGTAAGACCCTAGAGGATCAAGCTATTAATTCCAAGTACCCCCTCCCAGAACAAAGCTCAACAACGCGTATAGGAATGCAAAAAATATCCAACACCCAGCAAAGGTTGCAGCAAATCCCCACCTACAGTCCATGATTCTACGCCTATCCTTTTATGGGATAACAAATTTGCACAACAAAGGTTTATTTTACCAAGAAATGGGTACTGAGAGTACCCACTTCTCAGGAAGCTTTACAATGTAGAAGGCATAGGCCGGGTAGCAGGTGTCATATGGAAGTTTTCCTGGGGTATGGGGGAGTGCACGGGTCACAGTGAGGATTCCACATGGAAGATGCCTTGGCCAGGGCTCTTCTGTTTCAAAGAACAGTGAGGCTCTTGCCTCACCTTAAGCAAGGTAGAGTTGGTTGAAAATGTAGTCATGGCTAGAAATGGAAGCAACCAGAAAGCCACCAGGAGGCAGGGCAGCCACACTGGGCCAGGTGGTCTCTCCCTCCTCGAGCTGTTGTTCCTGCCTGTGTATCTGTTATAATCTCCTGTCTTCATGGGGATGTCATCCCTAGGACTTCAGCTGGCAAGGCACAAGGGAGCCACCACAAGCCCGTACAACCTTGACCTGGCTTGTCCTATGAGCTATGGGCTCAGTCTCTCTGTTTTCTACCTTCTCCAAAGAGTAGTGTGTCAGGCCCCACTCAGCATTCTGAGGTGGACCATACCAGGAGCATCCTTAAGTTAGGGGTCCCGCCTCTTTGTCCAAGCTGCCGTGACTGGACATAGAACACAAGTGCCCCCTCATTAGTGCTGTGCAGAGGGAAGAGTCACTTGACAGACAAGAATCCACACAGGAGGAGCTGGAACCATAAACAGATGTTTGCCAAACAGATGGGAGAGGCAGAGATCATTCTATGCAGAGGAAAGCCACAGAAATGGGAGTACTTACTGTCTAGTTCCTAG
Source organism: Glis glis (assembly GCA_004027185.1). Taxonomy (NCBI): domain Eukaryota; kingdom Metazoa; phylum Chordata; class Mammalia; order Rodentia; family Gliridae; genus Glis; species Glis glis. The sequence goes on along the minus strand of PVJS01013374.1, from coordinate 9,311 downwards.
AAGATAATTTTCTTCAGATTGACCTCCTCTGCTAGTAATAGCAGCCCTGTCTGCTTGTGTGTTCTCTTTGGCATGTTTTTTCTTACATGAATGATCTAATCAGCCATCTTCTGGCTAAGTTAGATGCCTTAAGAGAAAGAAAACATCCACGTCAGGCCTGGTGGTGCACGCCTATAATCCCAACACATGGGAGGCTAAGACAAGAGGATCGCAGATTGGAGACCAGTCTCAGCAACTTAGCAAGACCCTCAGCAACTGAGCAAGACCCTGTATCAAAAATAAAATAGAAGCCAGGCGTGGTGGCTCACACTTGTAATCCCAGTACTTGGGAGGCTGAGACGGGAGGATCTGGGTTCGCTGTCAGCCTCAGCTACTTAGTGAGGCCCTCCGCAACTTAATGAGACCCTGTTTCAAAATAAAGAATAAAAAATAGGGCTGGGGGTGTAGCTCAGAGGTAGAATGCCCCTGGGTTCAATCCCCAGTACTGCAAAATAAATAAATAAATAAATAAATAAATAAATAAATAAATAAATAAATGAAATAGAGCTGGGGGCATATCTCAGAGCTAGAATGTCTCTGGGCTCAATGCCCAGTACCAAGGAAGGAAGGAAGGAAGGAGGGAGGGAGGGAGGGACCAGTTCCACCTTTTTGCACTCTGGCTGGTCACACCAAATCTGCAGGACCACGCTGCATCTGGGAAACACCTTAGTGGGCTGCTGGCAAAGCAGGACGAGCTGAGGGGGAGAAAACGTAGCAAGAAGGGTAAGAAAACCACAGCTTGAAGAATGATTGAAAAAAGCTGGGGATATTTCCCTTGAAAACCAGAAAATAATGAGGGAGAGGCTGCCTGACAGCTGCTGGGTGGCCATGTGGGGAGCGCCACGCTGGATCTGAGGATGATCCAGGGGCAAAACTAACTCAGTGGAATGGAAATGGTTGAAAGAAAGATTCCAACTCAATGTAAGAAAAAAAAATATGCTCTAACAATCACCCAGGTGTAATTGTTAAAAAGGAAATGAGACCCTCTGTGATCCGGGAATGCCTGTTAACCAAATCGAAGGCTAGATTACAGCTGGCATTAGTGTGGCAACTGCAGGACAGGAGAGGACCAGCCTGTAATTGCTTCTGCTTTGTTGCAGAGGTAATGCAAAGCCGGAGTTCACTGGATCGAAAGGTATTTACTTGTGAATTCAGAGAATCATTCTTAGTTTGCATTAGGGTAGGCCATGAAATTCGTACATGATTTTAGAAAGCAGTCAAAGCTTTGATTGTAAAGAAAACTTGGTGATACAGAGAGGTCAAGAGATCAAGAGATTAAGTAACTGGGTTACTATTTTGCAGCATGGCCCAGAAATTGCAAAGGCATAGTTCACTGTTTTAAATGATCACAAAGTTATAGTTCAGTTTTAAATGATCCCAGTCCCTTTTCTTAGGACAGGCCCAGTGGGCTGATATGATGTAGTGAGAATTGTTTATGTTCCTTTCAGAGTTCTCCAATTTTTATTTTTGGCTAGGGATTGAGCCCAGGGGCATTCTACCTCTGAGCTATGCCTCCCAGCCCTATTTTATTTTTTATTTTGAAACAGGGTCTCACTAGGTTGCTGAGGGTCTTGCTACATTGCTAAGGCTGGCCTCAGAACTGCAATTCGCCTGTCTCAGCCTCCCAAGTAATAGGATTACAGTTGTATACCACCATGCCTGTCTCAAATCAATTTATATAAAGAAAAGGAAGTGGTTACACAAAGTTGGGGGGTGAAACTGTCTTCATATTGGCATATTTATACTTCTCTATGAAAATCCCCAACTAAAACTAAAACCTTGGTCACTTGGGAACCTGAGTGACTTCTATCATTTCAACCCTGCACTCTTTTTCCTGACAGGGGACGACGGGACACATTACTGAATTCCATTTGAGCTTCATCACTTATATGAGAATCATTTAGACAACTCTGTGCCTCAGTTTCCTCATCTGTAGAATAGAAATAATAATGGCAGTTCCTCTATTGTATAATTGAAAGAATTAAAGCTTTATATATATAAAACACACAAGATTGTCTCTCCCCCTTTGCCATCCCAAACACAGGTCCTTTTATCCTTGGGTTCTTTACACTTACCTTGAATTAATATTAAGGACAAGAAAACAGAAACTAGTCTATACTCTAATTTGCTTCTTTTTCACTTAAAAGTGAATAAGGATTCTTTCCAGAATTATTCCTAGGTAGACAATTTGAATTTATTTTTCCCAGTACCTTTTGATTTTTCTTTCAATGTAGAAGTAAGGGTGGCTTTTTCATTTGGATAGCTTTTAAGATGCTATTTAATTGGGCGGATTTAAGGCAATTATTTTTGCATCGCGGCACTCTTTTAACTACAAAAGCACTGCTTATTCTCTGAGTCTCTGTGTGACAGTTTTTCAGCATCTCCTTGGAATGAGAATAGCATTTCAGAGCTGATCACTAGAATGCTCAGTGATAGTCAAAATCTTTTCCCATTGGCTACCTTTGTTACTTAAGCTGGGTTTGGCAGGCACAGTTACACCTATCTGACAGACATGTGTTTTTCCCTTGATAAGGAGAAAAATTTCCAGGGACCATTGTGTTCAATACTCATGCTAAACTTTTGACAAGGCTTTGCTCCTGCCCCTGGTGCCCAGCACACATGCTGGCCTGAACCATGCACATCAGGTAAGTATGGATTCCACCCCGTGGGCAGCTGTCAGGAGGCTCTACCTGCTGCCTGCAAGGCTCAGGCCACATTGTGAACTGCTGAAGCAGGAACTTGTGAGCAAGATGGTCCTCAGCTCTTTAATATTCAGCTGCCATAACCTGGCCGCACTTCCTCAGGAAATCTGCTTTTCCTCCCAGTAATGAGGGGGACTGAGCTACCCTCCCAAGGGTATTTCCAAGTGCATTAAAGCTAGCTTTAGGCATGTGCTCATCTCTCTCTCTCTCTCTCTCTCTCTCTCTCTCTCTCTCACACACACACACACACACACACACACACACCCTGAGAAATTGTATTTATGAACATAAATGTGACCTTCTATAACTACTTATATTGGAATAAAATAATGTGTTTCCTGGCTTTCATGGCAATAGAAAAAGTACCATTTTTTTCCCAGTAGGCAAAGGAAATCTTAAATATAGGATAGAAGGGGAAACATTATATTATCAAGTAGAAGACCCAATGTTCCCTTTTGCCCCCAGATTACAGGAAGGAATAAGAGGACCACAGGGCCTCCGGCTCATCTCACTTCCAACTGCAGATGTGCACTGCCAAAATAATCTTCTAAATGTCATTGGGAACAATTGCCAAGGACATTTAAAGTTTACTGCTCAATCATAGACATGCTCATATAACTTGCTTATACAAGAAAAGAAACATTTTGTAGTTTTGAGGACTATTTTGAATTGCATTTTCTAAAAGTATATTTGGGGATTGAAAATATAACTCAGTGATGGCACTTGAGTAGCTAGCTGAAGTGCGATCCTCAGCACCAAAAATAGAGTAAATAAAATACAATTTTATGTTAATGTGCATTGACATTTTTCAGAAAATATAGGCATGACAATTTAAGAAATAGTTAGACTTCTGGAAATACAACAGACTGGGGTGATGGCACAAACCCACTGTCTACCTCTAAGCACAAAAATAAAGGATAACATCTAAGGTTTGTTTTTGTTTTTGTTGTTGTTGTTTTTTTTTGAGAGTAAGCCAAGATCAAAATAAAGGAAAAGTCTAAAGTGCCAGAAATGAAAAAAGACATTAAAGCCAGAGCTTCTATCTGTGGCTGAGGTCGTGGTGATTGCAGGTATCTGGGTGGTCAATTTAGGCTGAGGGACTGAGACTGAGTTCCAGTACCCACACAGTGACATCAAACTTCATCTCAGGCCTTGAAGGTAGAGGAGCTGGATCAGAAGGCACCCCAGCCCTGTGGGAGGGAAGGAGGAAGCTTTCCCACAGGCTCTTCCTCTGGAGCCCAGGGAAAGGGTAATTGTTCCAGAATTCAAAGTTGGGCCTGAAACATGGGCTTGGAAAATTAAATTAAAAACAGGGAACACTGAAACTTCTATGGCTCAGAGCAAAACAAAATAAAAACTCCTTATTTACAACTATTTGAGGAATAATTGATTCCCATAAATTTGGAAGAGGGTGTGGGTATAAAATACCTGAGATTACAAAAGAAGGAAGCCAAACACCATGAAAGACAATCAGCAGACACAACAAACAGGAAGTTGATGCAATCAACCACCACAAATAAAAACTGTTATGAAAGGACTGAACAATAAATTTGTGGAAAATATGAACAATAAAGAAATACTAAAAACAACAGGGCGTGGTGGTGCATACCTATAATACCAATAGTTGGGAGGCTGAGACAGGAGGATCACAGGTTTGAGGCCACCCTCAGCAACTTAGCTAGGCCCTCAGTAACTTGGCAAGACCCTGTTGCAAAATAAAAAATAAAAAGGGCTGGGGTGTAGATCAGAGGTAGATGCCCTTGTGTTCAATCCTCGGTACCAAAACAAACAAATAAACAAAACGCAATTAAAATATTCAAACCAGAGGCAACAAATAAGTGGTAAATAACTCAAAAACTCAAACCAATTTACTAAAAGGTATAAAAGAAAAAGAAGCCAAAAATTGTTAATGGAAAACACCAAGTAGTAGAAATAAATCTGAATATAAGTACATAGAAATAGATTAAACCACTTCTTTAAAAATATTTTTACAAAGCCAGGCATGGTGGCGCACACTTGTAATCCCAGTACTTGGGAGGCTGAGACCGGAGGATCCAGGTTCGCGGCCAGCCTCAGCTACTTAGTGAGGCCCTCCGCAACTTCAGGAGACCAGTTTCAAAATAAAGTATAAAAAATAGGGCCGGGGTTGTAGTTCGGAGGTAGAACGCCCCTGGGTTCAATCCCTGGTACCACAAATAAATATATATATATATACATATATATATATATATATATATATATTTACAAGCCAGGCATGGTGGCGCATGCTTGTGATCCCAGTACTTGGGAAGATGATGAGACCGGAGGATCTGGGTTCATGGCCAGCCTCAGCTACTTAGTGAGGCCCTCTGCAACTTAATGAGACCCTGTTTCAAATAAAGGATAAAAAATAGGGCTGGGTGTGTAGCCTGGAGGTAGAACGCCCCTGGGTTCAATGCCCGGTACCGCAAAAAAAGTATATATTTACAGATTAATTTTTAAAAAATAAGTATTGTGATAGGCTATTTTGAAAAATATGTTTCTATAAATAAGGAAAAGAGAGACTGAACATAATAAAATGATAGGGCTTCTACACCTAAAATATGGAGAATTACATAAGCTAAAATTTCCTCCAAAAACAACAAAATAAAATTCTGAATAACACAACAGATTAATAATTCAAGATTGTATTGATTTTAAATAGAGTTATTGATACCCTGAAGAAAGCTGAGGACACCTCCAAGGAGGGAATGCAAAATCAAACCAAAGGACCTCTGAGCTGACACCAAGCCTTGATGGTAAGCAAATATGCACACTGATTTTCACAGGAGGAAACGAGGAGCAAATAATACCAGCTCTGGAATTAATAGACTAAATCTCAGGCTCCATCAATTTGAGAAAACTGGTCCTGAATCTACCATGTGAAGTAAAATAATCAAAGATGGTTAAGTGGTAGCAGATCAGTAGCACCTCCTGCCTTCAGGCAAAGACACATACAAACCCTCGCTGGAAGAAAACATTCAACAAGCTGTCATGAGTGAAAATCCTCATAACAAAAGCTGGCATAGTTTTGCTGCAGTTATTAAATTATAAGATATTGAGATACAGAGTACAAAAAAGCTTAATGAAACTTTACAGGGGGTAAAATAAAATAATGAGAAAAGACAGGAGTGTAGTAGAATTCTGCAAGCAAATTTGGAAAATGATAAGATAGGACTTTTAGAAATTATAAGCATAAATTTTGTAAAGAAAAAATGATGTGGGGTAAATTAGCAGATTAGGCATACTTGAAGGGAGAATTGAGAGATTAAGAGACAAGGAAATCAAGTGGCAAGTCTTAACATATGTCAAATAGGAATTGCAAAAGAAGATTGAAGGACAAAAGGAAGACAGTTAAATTGACAGAAACCATTCCAACTGCAATAACAGAAGCAAGAACGAAGTCCCATATTCAAAATAATTAGAAGAACCATCAACCTGGAATTGTCTATCCTACAAATCTTGAAGTCTTCCAAGAATAAGAGTTAAATAAATCTGCTTCTTATAAAAAAAACAGAGAGGGGTTTTACGTACGCTTTTATTAACATGCCATTATAAAGCAGTCCTACTTCAGGAAGTAAATAGCTCAGAAAGAAAGAAAATGATACCAACCTATAAAAAGAGAAATAGGTTAGAAAGGTAGACATACAAAATGTGGCTATATGATGCTTATGAGAAAACCTAAATATAGGATGTAACTGTAGAAAGAAAAAGATGGAAGAGAGCATTAGGAAACTTCTAGATGAATTGATCCATTTGCCATCTTGGTTGTGCAAATGGTGTCATAGTGTATACATACATCAAACCTGTCAAAGTCTACACTTTAGATGTGCTCACTTTATTGGATGACAGTCCTATCTCAGTAAAGATATTTAAAATAAAATAAAAATGTTTGGAAAAGATACATCAGGCAAATATTAAGAACAACAATAGATCATTTTGGGCCATGATATATCAGAAAAAAGTAGACTTTAAGGCAAAATTCACCATCTATAGTGATAAAGGTAACTATGATAAAATTTTGTATTATAAGGTTCAAATTTAGTAAGTTCCCCCTGTACTCCAAATATTAAGTTGTATGTACAAATAGTTTTAGATTTAAAAAATCTAAATATAAGGATATATTGACATATCTGCCATTAGAGTAGGATCTTTCAAACTGAAAAGCTCAATTATTGACATGTTAAGTAGACACAAAAGTAGTGTGGAGTAATGAAGTTAATAAACTTGCAATCATCAGAGAATTTAAAATCAAAATCAAAATGAGATTTCACCTTACTCCAGTAAGAATGGCTATTATAAAAAAAAAAGATAACGAGTGCTAGTAAGAATGTGGAGAAAAAGGAATCCTTGCACATTGTTGGTGGAAATGTAAATTAGTACAGCCATTATGAAAAACAGTGTGGAACTTTCTCAAAAAACTAAACGTAGAATTACATATGAGCCAGCAATCCCACTACTGGGTTTATGTCCAATGAAAATCAAATCAGTGTGTGGAACTCCCACACACTGGAACTCCCACATCTGCAGCACTATTCCAAACAGCCCATAAATCCAAACAAGCCACGTTAAGATAAAGAAAATGTGGTATATATCAACAATGGTATACTATTCAGCCTTAAAAAGCATGAAATCCTATCATTTGCAACAACCTGGATAGAACTAGAGATTACTGCGTTAAGCTAAGTAAGTCAGACACAGAAAGACAAGTACCACGTGATCTCGCTCACATGTAAAATCTAAAAAAGATGGTTTCATGGAAATTGAGAGTAGAAAGATGGTTATGAGAGTCTGGGGAGGGATAGAGAAAGGTTGGTCAATTGGTACTAAGTTATAGTTAGAAGTAAGAAGTTCTGGTGTGCTGTTACACAGTAGGGTGACTATAGAGAAAAGTTGTGTAGTGTTCATTTCAAAAAGCTAAACATAGGTTTTTAAAAGTTCTTACAATAAATAAATGATAAATGTTTGAGCAGATAGACATGTTTAACTTGATTTGAGCATTATAGAATACATATATACATTGAAACTTTACATGGTACCCCATTCATATGTACAGTTTTATGTTTTTGTATGTGAGTTTAAAAATACATTTAATTTTTTTTTGTTGTTGTACTGGGGATGGAACCCAGGGGCATTCTACCTCCGGGCTACACCCCCAGGCCTATTTTTTATTCTTTGTTTTGAAACAGGGTCTCATTAAGTTGTGGAGGGCCTCACTAAGTAGCTGAGGGTGGCCCTGAACTCTGATCCTCTCGTCTCAGCCTCCCGAGTACTGGGATTACAAGTGTGCACCACCATGCCCGGCTTACAATTAAGTTTTAAGAAAGGAAAAAAAGTGGATTGACTGACCAAAATAGAAATCCTGGCCTTTTTTCAAAATTATAGCATGTCATTGGCAAACATTGGAAATACAAGCCTGATCTCAATTCAACTCTATTTCTGCTGCTTCTCATATAACATAGATATTCCTGTATATGTTAAAACAAAGAACTGTTTTAGAAAACTATATGATAAAAGAAATATAGTTAGCAGCATCTCTGACACCTGCTGTAGCAGAAGTTAGAGTCTTACCTGCCTGGAGGCCTGGATGTACTGCTCCCTCTGCCTGGGGCATCCCTCCTTCCTGGCTCAGACCCTCACCACCCAGAACCTTAATAGACAGATCTTTCCAGATCATTCAGAAAGTCACAAGTTCCTCCTAACCATTTCTTCTGCCTTTTCTCTATGCAACAAGATATCACTTAGTAATTGCCTCTCTCCCACCACATCTCCAGGCCTAGAAGACTGCCTGATGGGTTGTTGGTACATGATATTCTGTGAATGAACAAAGGAATGGGTGAAACACTTAATGTTACCCACATCGCCAACTTTACCTTGAATCGGATGTGTGTTTTGCTTTCAACTTTTCATGTAATGATCTACAATGATATTTTGCATCTTCAAATAATATATTTATTATACTTTTGATTGCTTCATAGACATGGCAGGTATAAAAGGCAACATAATCTCTTCAAAGATTATTCTGAAAGAAAAATGAAGAGGTATCCCCAAAACAGAAGACAAAATATGTAGAAATATTTTGTTAACATGGCATAAAAATTTCTAGTTAGACGGGCATGGTGGTGCACACCTGTGATCCCAGTACTTGGGAGGCTGACACAAGAGGATCACAGGTTCGAGGATAGCCTCAGCAACTTAGCAAGGCCCTCAGCAACTTAGTGAGACCCTTTTTCAAAGTAAAAATTAAAAAGGACTGGGGGTGTAGCTCAGAGGTAGAATGACCTTGGGTTCAATGCCCAGCACACCACACACACACACACACACACACACACACACACAATGTGAATGCATGTACTTATATGCTTATGTATAGTTCTTATACTTAGATATAGATATCTATGTGGTACTCTATCTCTACACAGACAAGGTTTTAGATATGCACATAATGACTTAGAAGGGAAGAAGAAGAAATCTTTAGGTGGACAAAGAAGGTGACCTAACTGAGGGAGTTGGGAGGGGGGTGGAGGGAAACACACTATAGCACATGATGTA
>PVJS01013373.1:0-42180 GCA_004027185.1 Glis glis | reverse complement strand
GGGATTGAACCCAGGGGCATTCTACCTCCGAGCTACACCCCCGGCCCAATTTTTTATTCTTTATTTTGAAACCGGGCATCATGAAGTTGCAGAGGGCCTCACTAAATAGCTGAGGCTGGCCACGAACCCGGATCCTCCGGTCTCAGCCTCCCAAGTACTGGGATTACAAGCGTGCGCCACCACGCCTGGCTAAATGATGTAATTTTGTTCTTCTTTATGGCTGTGTAAAATTCCATTGTGTACATATCCCATAGTTTTGTAATCCATTCATCAGTTGATGGGCATCTTGCCTGATTCCAAAGTTTGGCAATTGTGAATTGTGCAGCTATAAACATAGATACACATGCATTAGTCTGGTAGTTTGGTTTCAGTTCTTTTGGGTAGATGCCTAGAAGTGGTATTGCTGGGTCATATGGTAGGTTCATTCCCATTCTTCTGAGGATCCTCCACACTGCTTTCCAAAGTGGTTGCACTAATTTGTAATCCTACCAACAGTGTACTAGGGTTCCTACTTCTCCACATCCTCTCCAGCATTTGTTGTTGTTTGTGTTTTTAATGATTGCCATTCTAATTGGGGTTAGGTGAAATCTCAGGGTAGTTTTGATTTGCATGTCTCTGCTAATGTCCTTCTGGCAATCTTTGCACTTCTGTGTTAATGGGTTCTGTTGTTGTGGGGTTGTGGGAGCTCATTGTTTCTTTGCTATTCTTCCTTCTCATGATTTCAGGGTTTACGTTTATACCTTTGTTGCTTTTGGTAGCTCTTCCTCTCTTACTCTGTAGGTATCCTATGTCAAATCCCTCTCCCTTTATATTTTCTTATCCTGGGGGTAGATAGTTGCTACTTGGTGAGCCTTAAAGGTGAATAGCCTTTACTGAATGGTTATTCTCACTTGCTCAGTATAATGTCCATTTGCAGGCCCAATTCTTGGTCTCCTTCAGTGATTGGGACCCTTACCTGGTGCCTCTCACTACCTCTGCAGGCAACCAGTGCCGCTATTGCCCCTCTCACTGCAAGCGTGGGTCTCCGTGGTCTCCACTTGATCTGTCTCTACGTCTCTCTCTGTCTACACCTATGGCAGGCATCACCAATCGGGGGCCCTGGGCTTGTGTCTCTCTTTGCCTACAGAAGCGGCGGATGTCACTTTGACCCGATTCCATGCAAACATGGAACTCCATGTTTTCCACAGAGGGAGCTGGTTTGGTCCAATTCCCCAGGGACTTTATAAGGGTGCTGCAACCCGCGGACTGCAAGTCTGTCCCACCCAAATGTCGCCAGGGACTGTCTGCTTATCCATGCGTCTACTGTGTCCCACAGCAGACCCCACTCCCACCTCCGCTGGGGCAATCTGCACAGTCTCAGATCCCTCGAGTCACCTGTGGCCACGCTGGGTGGTCTCCCCCTGGGGCGGCTCCTTGACTTATGGTCTCGTTGAGCACTGCTCTTAATCTCTGGGGGGTGGGCTCAGCCGCTGCTGCAGGTTCTGGTCAGGCCTCCGGGCCCTGGGAACTCTGCTGAGCATGGATCGAACTGCTGCTCGCTTTTGGCGCTGATGCTCTGCAGTACTGGTTTTAGAAAAGGTCCCTGGTTTCTTTGTTGGTGGCCTGCAGAAGCTGCAATGCTGGTAGCCCCCAGCGCTGTCTGATCAAGATGGCGCCGCTGCCGCTTCTGCCAGCGCAGCAGTTTGGGACTGTGTCCTGCGTGGAACGAGTTGCTGCTCGCCTTCACTGCTGCTATTCTGCAGCTGCTAGATTCACAACATGTAGCTGGCGTCTCCGTTGGTCTTGTGTAGAAGCCACAATGCTGGTGGCCACCGGTAAAGTCCTGCCAAGATGGCGCCGCTGCAGCCGCTGTCGCCGCCACTGTTTGGTGTCTTGAGTGTGGAGCAAGCCGCTACTTGCTTTCGTCTCTGCTGCTCTGCAGTTGCTGAACTCACAACAGGTCTCTGGCTTCTCTGCTGGCGGCGTGTGGAAGCCGCAATGCCAGTAGCGGCCGGCACAGTCCAGCCAAGATGGCACCGCCGCTGTTCCTTAGGTAAGGCGCTTGGAGGTTTTTACTTTCCTCTGTTTTGTCTTCTGGCTTTGATTCTGTCACGTTTCAAATTTTTTGTTGTTTAGTTCAAGTTTTTGTTGCTTTTCTTCTCCTGTCAAGAAGTTGCTTTCACGGCAATTGAGACCCAAGTCTCAGAGAGATAGTAACGTGTTGTCTCCCTTAGTCAGTCACCATCTTGGACTGCCCTGATTTTCATTTTCTAAGGATGCAGAGATCCACACCGTGGCACTTTTCCTTCCTTGCCGACACCATCCGAATACATGGAATGAGTCCTGTACACTAATCTGTCACTAACAAAACACATCCTTCCTGCACTGACACAAAAGAGAAGACACTATCCAAGGTCATCCGAGGTTCTTCCTCTTCCGATGCCTTTTTTCTGCCCTTCTTATCTTCCTTCCTTCTAAAAGCCTTAACTAAGCTCCTCCTGTGAGTCAAGCTTAATGGTAGGTGCAAGAATTATAAAGATATTGGCCCAATCCTCTATGAATGCACATTCTAGTGGCTTTTGTCTTGAAGAAATAAGACCAATCAAGTGCCACATATTCATAGACTTGTTCAGTATTTTTGGTTTTCTGCCTTTGTTTAATACAAGGAGGAATATGAATTCATTTGTTCTTCGTCTCCTGCAGGCTATTTAATTAAAGGCATTTAGCTTCAGGGGAAAAAGTGTGTCTCAAGGAGCTGTAACTTAACCAGCCTAACCTGAAGTCTCCAGCAGAGTTTTTTTGTCCCCATTATGTTTATTTGTTAACTTTAAATTTTTTAAATTTAAAATGATTATAGATTCACAGGAATCCCAACTTCCCCCAAAGGTGACATCTTGTAAGACTATAGTACAATATCAAAATCAGGAAACTGACATTGGTATGATACTGTTAAGTAGACTACAGACTTTATTCAGTATTCACAAGTATTTACATGCACTAATGTATGTGTGTGTGTGTGTGTGTGTGTGTGTGTGTGTAGCACTATGCAGTTGGACCCCACATACACATTGTGTGACCATCACAATAATCAGGATACAAAACTATTCCATCACCATCAAGGAACTCTGCTGTGCTGCCCTTTTAGAGTCACACCTCCCTAACTTTTCCCTGTTCCCTAACAACAACTAATTTGCCCTCTTACTCTATAGTTTTGCCATTTGGGGATGTTATATAAATGGAATTGCACAGTGGCTATCTTCTAAGATCACCTTTTATCACTACCTACAAATACCCTTATGATCCCTCCAAATCGCATGTATCAATAGTTTTTATTGTTTATTTTATTGCTTATTACTTGTTTTTATTGCTGCGTAACATGTTATTATAGATATGTACCAAAGTTTGTTTAACCATTTACTTACTGAAGGACATTTCTGTTATCTCTACTTTCTTACTAATATGAATAAAGCTGCTATGAACACTCTCATACAGTTTTTATGTAAATGTAAGTTTTCATTTCTCTGATATAAATGCCCAAGAGTAAAACATCTGGGTATAATAAATGCATGTTTTGTTTTATAGGCAATCGCCTGTTTGATAGATTCTCAAAAGCAGCATTATTGAGGTACAATTGAATAAAGTAAACTGGTGATATTTAAAATATACAATTGTATAAATGTTGACAAAAGTATATACATCCTGAAACCATCGTCACAATAAAGACAATAAATACATGCTAATAGTTTTCTCATGGCCTTTTGTAATCTTTGTCTGTACCCCATAGCCCATCCCAAGGAAAGTACTGATCTTTCTGTCACTATATATTAGTTTGTAGTTTTTAGAATTTGGTATAAATTAGATCATGCTCTTGGATGGGGGTCTGGCTTCTTTCACTCAAAGTAATTATTTCAATATTCATCCATGTTGTTATATATATCAAAAATTAATTTCTTTTTGTTGTCAGGTAGTATTCCATTATATTAATATACAGCTTGAGTATCCCTTGTCCAAAATGCTTTGAAACAGAAGTGTTTCAGATTTCAAAACTGTTTGGATTTTGGAATATTTGCATATAAATAATGAGATATCTTGGGGATGGGACTCAATCAAAACATGAACTTCATTTGTGTTTTCTATATAACTTACACGCATAGCCTGAAAGTAATTTTACAATATTTTTAGTGTGTTTGTGTTTTGGCTAAAGTCCAGGCATGTAGTTTTCCACTTGTGGCAGAATGTCAGCACTTAAAAAGTTTTGGGTTTTGTAGCACTTCAATTTTGGGGCTTTTTGGATTAGGCATGCTCAACTTGTACCACAATTCATTTATCCATCCATCTATTGGTGAACATTTTGGGTTGTTAATAGTTTGGAGACATATTAATCAGCTTTTAGTCACTGTAACAAAAGAACAACTTAGAGGAGGAAAGTTTTATTTTGGCTCTTGGTTTCAGAGGTTTCAGTCTATGGTCAGTTGGTACCATTGCTTTGGGACTCAGGTGAAGCAGATCATCATGGTGGAAGGGCATAGTGGAAAGCTGTTCAGCTCATGGCAGCCAGGAAGGAGAGAGAGAGAGAGAGAGAGAGAGAGAGAGAGAGAGAGAGAAACTAGAGAAGATAAACTGTTTCAGGGCATGCCCCCAGTTACCTACTTCCTTAAACTATGGGCTGAATTCCCGGAGCCCGAGGCAAAGAGAGAGAGAAAAGAAGAACAAGTACAGAGGTAGGGGCACTGGATTCTGCCAGAAGAAGTTCCAGAATGAGAAGATTCTGCTAGGACAGAAGCAACAGCAATAACACCTCTCATTTGTATGGCATTCTCAGGTTCGCAAAGTACTTTCTCCTTCACAATCTCCCATAATTTACATAGCATCCTTTCCTGGCAGTTGGGACAGGTATTATTACCATCATTTTATAGATGACAAATTAGACACTCATATATAAGTGTCTTGGCCAAAGCCTTAGAAACTCAGAAGTCTAAGGGCACTATTAATCATTCTTACTGACCTATGACCTCTTCCATTCCACTGTTCAGGGAAATAAAGGAGATTCTCTCTCTCAAGAAATGTTGATGCACCGCAGGCTGCCAACAAAGAAATTGTAAATTTCTTTGTAAATCCAGTTGTAAATCCAGCGACCGCAGATCATCAGCAAAGAAAGCGAGCAGCAATTCGCTCCACAGTTGACAGAGACACGAATGCCAGGAAGCCTGACCAGAACCTGTGGCAGTGCGGCTGAGCCAACCCTCTACCCCAGAGATTAAGAGCAGCACTCAGCGAGTCTGTAAGTCAACGAGCTGCCCCAGGGGGAGATCACCCAGCATGGCCACAGGGACTTGCGTGGCGAGCAGTAGACTTGCAGGGTCTGAGACTTTGCCCATCACCCCTGTGAAGGTGGGACTGGAGTCTGCTGTAAGACACAGTAGACAGATAAGCAGAAAAGCAGACAGCCACATTCAAGGATAGACCTACAGCCCGCAAGTCGCAGCACCCTTGCAGGGTTCCCAGGGATCACCACAGGAAACACAGTGTTGGTGCCTGGAGAAAAATATGACCAACCCAGTCTTCTTTGTGGAAAATGCAGAGTTCTGTGTTTGTACAGAGTCAGGTCAAAGCGACATCCGCTGATTCTGAAGGCAAAGAGAGACACAGGCCCAGGATCCCACACTGGTGACACCCATCATATGTATAGACAGAGAGAGACATAGGGACAGCCCCAGTGGAGAACGTGGAGACCCACGCTTGCAGTAAGATGGACACTAGTGGCACTGGGTGCCTGCACAGGCAGTAAGAGGCACCAGGCAAGGGTCCCAATCACTGAAGGAGACCAAGAATTGGGCCTGAAAATGGACATTATACCAAGCAAGTGAGAATAATCATTCAGTAAAGGCTATTCACCTTTAAGGATCATTTAGTAGCAAATATCTACCTCCAAAATAAGAAACTATAAAGGGAGAGAGATTAGACATTGGAAAGCTACAGAGTGAGAGAGTGCTACCAAAAGCAACAAAGATATAAACTTAAGAAACCTGAAATCATGAGAAAGAAGAAAAGCAAAGAAACAATGAGCACCCACAACTCCACAACAACAGAACCCACCAACACAGAAGTACAAAGGTTGCCAAAAGGACAATTCAGTACTTTAATAGTAGAAATGATACAGGATTTCTGAAAAGAATTCAGAGAAAGCCTGAAAGTAATGAAGGATCAAATAAACAAAGAATCTGACACCCTGAACAGGAATCAAAAAGAAGCTCTGAAGGAAGTGAAGGATGCAATTATTGAAATGAAGGCATCAATACAAACTATCAACAATAGTCTAGACCACTTGGAAAACAGACTTTCACTATTAGAAGATGACCTCTCCAAAAATGAACACATAGTATGTAATTTAGAAAAAACAACTGGACAGCATGAATTGGACATTGAAGAGATCTTGGCCAATCTTAAAAGAGCAAACCTAAGAATAATAGGCATAGAAAAGTGAAGAAAAGCAAAACCAAAGGAATCAATAATCTTTTCAGAGAAGTAATATTAGAAAATTTTCCAAACATAGAAAAAGAGGTCGACACACAGGTACAGGAAACATAGAGAACCCCCAATAGACAAGATCAGAGAAAAGGTTCATCACACCACATAATCAAATCGACTAATGTGGGGCCAAGGAGAGAATCTTAAAGGCAGTGAGGATAAAGGACCAATAAGAATCACTCCCAGCTTTTCAAAGCAACTCATGAAAGCCAGGAGGGGCTGGAGCGACATATTCCAAACTCTGAAAGAAAACAACTTCTAGCCAAGATTTATCTACCCAGCAAAGAAATCTATCAAATTTGACAGGGAAATAAAAATCTTCCATGAAAAACAGAAGCTGAAAGACTTTATGTCTTCCAAACCAGCACTACAGAAAATACTCAAAGAGATTAATCACAAAGAAGAAACAATAAAGAAACACCAGAACCAGAGAAACAACGATTTCCATCAAGTGAACAACTAGGCAAAGAAGAACAAACACTGCCTGAAACAGAAATTAAAACTCAAAATGTTAGGAATTAAAATTCATTTCTCAATAAACATGCTGAATATAAATGGCCTCAACTCCCCAATCAAAACACATAAGGTGGCAAAATGGAATAAAGATCACAATCCATCTATATGCTGCCTGCAAGAAACACACCTTACAAGTAAAGATACGCACAAACTAAAGGTGAAGGGCTGGAGCAAGGTAATCCATGCTAATGGAACTTGAAAACAAGCAGGAGTAGCAACTATGATACCAGACAAATTAGACTTCAAACCTAAACTTATGAGAAGAGACAAAGAAGGTAATTTCTTACTGGTAAAAGGAACAATCCAGCAAGAGGATATAACAATAGTCAACATTTATGCCCCAAACATAGGTGCAACCACTTTTATAAAAGAAACTCTTTGTGACATTAAGTCACACATAGATCCCAATACAGTAATATTAGGAGATTTCAACACCCCTCTCACACCACTAGATAGATCTTCAAGACAAAAGGTCAGTAAAGATGCTTCAGACCTAAGGAATACCATAAACCAAATGGACCTACTAGATATATACAGAATATTCCGACCAACTACAGCTGAATTCACATTTTTTCAGCTGCTCAGGGAACCTTCTCTAAAATAGACCATATCTAGGCCACAAAGTGAGTACTAGCAAGTTCAAAAAATGTGACATAATCCCCTGCATCTTTTCAGACCGTAATGGAATGAAACTAGAAATCAACTATAAGACCCAGAGAAACCTCATAAACACGTGGAAACTGAATACCACACTGCCGAATGAGGAATGGTCACAGAAGAAATAAGGAGAGAAATTAAGAAATTCCTAGAAACAAACAAAAACAGAGACACAGCATATCAAAATCATTGGGACACTCTGAAGGCAGTATTAAGAGGAAAATTCATAGCACTGAGTGCTCACATAAGAACAGAAAATCACCAAATAAATAGCCAAATGACACACCTCAAAGCCCTTGAAAAACAAGAACAGTCTAACCCCAAAGCCAGTAGAAGACAGGAAATTATTAAAATCAGAGCAGAAATCAATAGAGAATAAAAAAAAATCAACAAAACCAAAAGCTGGTTCCTCGATAAAATAAACAAGATAGATGAACCACTAGCCAATCTAACCAAAAGAAACAGAGAATCACCCAAATTACTAAAATAAGAGATTAAAAAGGTGATATTACTACGAACAGTGCAGAAATCCAGAGAATTATCAGAAACTACTTTGAAAAACTATACTCCAACAAAATGGAAAACCTAGAAGAAATTGACAAATTTCTAGACACGTACAACTTTCCTAAGTTGAATCCAGAAGATATAGAAAATTTAAGTCGACCAATAGCAATCAAAGAGATTGAAGCAGCAATAAAAAGCCTACCATCAAAGAAAAGCCCAGGTCCAGATGGTTTCCCAGGTAAATTTTATAAAACCTTTATAGAAGAACTAATTCCAATACTCCTCAATCTATTCCATGAAATAGAAAGAAACGGGACTCTCCCAAATACATTCAATGAAGCCGACATCATATTAATACCGATACCAAATAAAGAAATGTCAAGAAAAGAAAACTACAGGCCTATATCGTTGATGAACTTAGATGCAAAACTTCTAAACAAAATACTATCAATGTGCATTCAAAACCACATCAAGAAAATCATACACCATGACCAAGTTGGGTTCATCCCAGGGATGCAAGGCTGGTTCAACATACGAAAAACAATCCATGTAATCCACCACATAAACAGAACTAAAAACAAAAATCACATGATCATTTCAATAGACACTGAAAAAGCATTTGACAAAATCCAACACCCATTCATGATAAAAACACTGCAGAGAATCGGAATAGCAGGAACATATCTCAACATCATAAAGGCAATATACAAAAGGCCCAAGGCCAACATCATGTTGAATGGGGGAAAAACCACAAGAGTTCCCCTTAAAAACAGGAACAAGACAAGGATGTCCACTGTCACCACTCCTTTTCAATATAGGACTAGAGACTCCAGCCAGAGCAATAAGGCAAGAGAAGGAAATCAAAGGAGTGCAAATAGGAAAAGAAGAAATGAAACTATCTCTATTTGCAGATGACATGGTATTATACTTACAAGACCCAACAAACCTAACCAAAAGGCTTATAGAACTGATCAGCAAATTCAGCAAAGTGTCTGGATACAAAATCAATCTTAAAAAATCAGAAGCTTTTCTATATGCCAAACATAAATCCACTGAAAAAGAAATCCAGAAAACATTTCCACTCACGATATCCCCCCAAACAATAAAATACTTGGGAATAAACCTAACCAAGGAGGTAAAAGACCTCTACAAGGAACATTGACAAAATAAATTCAGGACGATCTTAGAAGATGGAAAGACCTCCCATGCTCTTGGATAGGCAGAATAAATATCATCAAAATGGCCATTCTTCCAAAAGTGATCTACAGATTCAATGCAATACCCATTAAATTACCAAGGTCATTCTTCACAGACATAGAAAAATCAGTCCTTAAATTCATTTGGAACAACAAAAAACCCAGAATAGCCAAAGTAGTTCTCAGCAACAAGAACCATGCAGGAGGCATCACAATACCTGATTTCAAACTATACTACAGACCATAGTAATAAAAGCAGCGTGGTATTGGCACAAAAGCAGACACAAAGACCAATGGAGCAGAATAGAAGACTCAGAAACAAACCCACACAATTAAAGCCAATTGATTTTTTTACAAATGAGCTAAAAACATACACTGGAAAAAAGAAAGCCTCTTCAATAAATGATGTTGTCAAACTGGCTAACCACATGCAGAAAAATGGAAATAAACCCCACTTTCTCACCCTGCACAAGAGTCAATTCAAGATGTATCAAAGACCTGGAAATTAGACCAGAGACCTTGCAGCTACTTGAAGAGGGCATAGGTCTAATTCTTCAACACATAGGCACAGGCAAAAAATTCCTCAACAAAACCCCAAAGGCACAAGAAGTTAAAAAGAGGATCAATACGTGGGATTGCATTAAACTGAAGAGCTTCTGCACAGCAAAGGAAACTATCAGGAACCTCAACAGAGAACTGACAGAATGGGAGAAGATTTTTGCCAGCTACTCCTCTGACAGAGGACTAATATCTAGAATATACAGAGATCTCAAGAAACTCACCACCAAAAAACAACCCAATAAAAAAAAATGGGCAAGTGAACTAAATAGGCACTTAACAAAAGAAGAAATACAAATGGCCAATAAATGTATGAAAAAATGCTCAACATCATTAGCAATCAGAGAGATGCAAATCAAAACTACCCTGAGATTTCACCTAACCCCAATTAGAATGGCAATCATTAAAAACACAAACAACATCAAATGCTGGCAAGGATGTGAAGAAGTAGGAAGTCTAACACACTGTTGGTGGGATTGCAAATTAGTACAACCACTTTGGAGAACAGTGTGGTGGATCCTCAGAAGACTGGGAATGATCCTACCATATGACCCAGCAATACCACTTCTAGGTATCTACCCAAAAGAATCAAAACCAAATTACCAGACTAATGCATGGGTATCAATGTTTATAGCTGCACAATTCACAATTGCCAAACTATGGAACCAGCCAAGATGTCCATCAACAGATGAATGGATTACAAAACTATGGGATATGTACACAATGGAATTTTACACAGCCATAAAGAAAAACAAAATTACATCATTTGCAGGGAAATGGATGGAATTAGAGAACATTATGCTTAGTGAGATTAGTCAGTCACAAAAAAGTAAAAAGTTGGACACTTTCCCTAATATGCAGAGGCTTAGGGAGAATAGGGAGTGGGAGGGACTCCAGGCAAAGACAGAGAAAACCTTAGATGAGTAAAGAAGGTGATCCAACTGAGGGAGACGGGAGGGGGGAAGAGGGAAACATCTTAATGCACAGGATGTACATACACAAATTTATCAAAGTCAACTACTATGCTGAGCATGAGAAAGAGGGAAGGGGGAGGGAATGGGGTGGGAACTGGGGGAGGGCTAATTGACAGATGCGTACATGTATACTTCTACCACCCTGAAACCCATCAAGATGTATGATTACAATGCACCAATTAAAAAAAAGGAATGTTGATGCACCTACAAATCTGATTGACTTTCAAGTTATTTAACCTGCTTGCATCCCCTTTGTTAAATTGTTTAGGGAATACTAAAGGATACATGCTACCACTGCCAATTTGTTAGTTTCTCCCAGAGTATAAAAGACATTGTGCTGTGAATTGGGAGGATCTAATAGTCTTTTTCTTATGAACAGATTTGCATTTATAAGCAGGAGTCTGCTGATGAAGTATAATGATCCTGGGACACCTCCTCACCTTAAGAGCTACGTGAAACATTGTGGAGTTAAAAAATACAACATTTGGAGTGAAATGAAATTATTACTATTCCATATGACTGGTAGCACATTATATATTGTAAAATAAAAGGTTAATGAACTTAAAAACATAGCAATATAAATATTCCATATAGAAAAATAACAATAATAATAAGCCAAGGCTTAGTGATCTATCAGACAATATAAAGCTGTTTGGCATATAATGAGTGTCCCAGAAGGAAAAGCAGAAAAAGTATTGAGGAAATAATGGCCAAATATATTCCATATTTCTATAAACCCTCAGATCTGAGAGCTCAACAAGCCAACAGACAGAATAATTTCCAAGAGAAATATACCAAGCCATATCCTAATGAAACTGCTGAAATCCAGGTAAAAAGAGAATTAGTGTGTGTGTGTGTGTGTGTGTGTGTGTGTGTGTGTAGTACTGGGGATTGAACCCAGGAAGATTCTACCTCTGAGCTACACTCCCAGGCCTTTAAAAAAAAAAAACAGGTTCTAACTAAGTTCCTGAAGGTCTCACTAAGTTGCTGAGGCTGGCCACGAACCTGCAATCATCCTATCTCAGCCTCCCAAGTACTGGGATTACTGGCATGCACTACCATGCTTGGTGAGAACATCTTAAAATGGGAAGGGATTAAAGACATAATATACAGAGGAGCAAAGACTTTCTGTTGATTTCCTTTCAGAAACAATGCAAGCCAAAAGTGCAATTTAAAATGCAATTTAAAGAATGGTATCTTTAAATTGCTAAAAGTAAACAAAAATGGCCAACCTAGAGTTCTATATCCTGTGAAAATATCCCTTAAAAAAAATGAAGGTTGAAGTCAGGTGTGGTGGCACATGCCTGTAATCCCAGTACTTGGGAGGCTAAGACAGGAAGATCCCAACTTTGAGGCTAGCCTCAGCAACTTAATGAGACCCTGTTTCAATATAAAAAAAAAAGGCTGGGAGTGTAGCTCAGAGATAGAATTCCCTGGGTTCAATCCTCAGCACCACACACAAAAAAAGGAAGTTCAGACACATGCTACAACATGAATGAACCTTGAGAAAATTATGTTAAATGAAATAAGACAGTCACAAAAAGACAAATATTGTATGATTCCACTTACGAGGCACCTACAGTAATAAATTACTACAGACAGAAAGTAGATTGGTGGCTGCCAGAGGCTGAGGGAGAGGTGAATGGGGAGTTGTTGTTTAGTGAGTATAGAGCTTCATTTTTACAAGATGAAAATGTTCTGAAGATGGATGGTGATGATGGTGGCACAACAATGTGAATGTACTTAATACTACTGAACTGTACACTTAAAAATGGTTAAGATGGTAAATTTTACATTATGTGTATTTTACCACAGTCAAAAATTGTTTAAAGTGGGTATGGTGGTGCACACCTATAATCCCTGTACTTGGAAGGCTGAGATAGGAGGATCTCAAGTTTGAAGATA
The DNA here is from genome assembly GCA_004027185.1 of Glis glis. NCBI lineage: Eukaryota > Metazoa > Chordata > Mammalia > Rodentia > Gliridae > Glis > Glis glis. The sequence continues at coordinate 29,363 of PVJS01013373.1, read as the reverse complement.
GTCTCAGCAATGTAGTGAGACTCTCAGCAACCTAGCAAGACCGACCCTTCCTTCCTTTTTCCTTCCTTCCTTCCTTTCTCCTTCCTTCCTTCCTTCCTTCTTTCCTTCCTTCCTTTTTCCTTCCTTCCTTCCTTCCTTCCTTCCTTCCTTCCTTTCTTTTTCCTTCTTTCCTTCCTTCCTTCCTTCCTTCCTTCCTTCCTTCCTTCCTTCCTTCTTTCTTTCTTTCTTTCTTTCTTTCTTTCTTTCTTTCTTCTTTTTGTGTGTGGCACTGGGGATTGAGCCCAGGGGCATTCTACCTCTGAGCTATACCCCCAGCCCAATTTTTATTTTTACTTGGAAACAGGGTCTCACTAGGTTGATGAGAGCCTACTTGCTGGTACTGTCCTCAAACCTGTGATCCTTCTGTCTCAGCCTCCCAAGTACTGGGACTACACCTGGCAAGACCTTGTTTCAAAACAAAAAATAAAAATGGTTGGGGGTGTAACTTTGATTATATTTGGCCAATGGACCAGACAATACAGGACCACATAGACCACGTTTAAGAAGTTGGACTTTATCTAGAAAAGTAATATCCATTTGATTTGCTCATTAAGTGAGGACAGAATATTGACAGAATCACTCAGATCTGATCTCCAACTTAGCAGGCGCATGTTTGTGTAGAAATACAATATATGCTTAAAGACCATCTGTATGAAACACCAATATCATAAGAGTTAATGTTTAACCCATGAACTGAATTGTAGCATGCATGTTCCAAGGAGTTGATATCACTCATATAGTTCTTTAATCTTCTGTCATTATCATGTGCTAAGCCCTTTAGAAGCTGAAAAAATGAATTTAAGTTCCCTAAGAAAGAAAAGGAGTCTACAAAATAACATGTATGATACTATTTTTGTAAGAAAAATGTATATGCATGGAAAATACTAGAAATATCTACAACAAATGTTAGTTGGCAGCTATCTTTAGATTGTGTCATTTTGGTTAATTTTTTCCTTAGCACTTTTCTGTTTTTTAATGTTTCCTTACTGAGCACATAAACTAGAAGAAAATTTTATTAAAGAAAAATGATGCTTAGATTGACTCCATCAAATAGCAAAATTTTAAAGAATACTTAGATAACTGTGTCAATCTTTTGAGTCCAAGAACTAATAATTCCCATGTAGGTCCAGCTGGATCTGTAGAAGGAGCTGAGAATGTCAGAGAACAGCTGCTAACCCAGGAGGATCCCCAGTCCTAGTGCCCCCTCTTCCCTCTTTTCCTCACTGTGCCATCCGTCCATTTCAGTCTCCTGCTCAATTAGGCTGTCTTTCTAGAATCTAACACTTGCTTGATGGATCACTCCCAAAATAGCCTGATGCCAAGATATTTAAGTACTCTGGGAACAAAGTATGCTGGGAACTCCAAGGTTTCTCATGAATGGGGCCGCCTTAGAGGCCTAATTCAGCTGAGCATCACTGCCTTAGGAAATGAAATGAGGTCATTTTGGAGACACTCAGGAGGAAGCAATGAAAAGGGAGGGAAATAAGATTGAGAGAGAATTGTCAAAAAACAGGAGAACTTAAAGGGGAAGAAGAACGATCAGGGGTGAAGGCAAAGTTCCAGCCCTCTGTATAGGAAGACGCTGCCAACGCTTCCCGAGGGGCTCCATGGCGATGCTGAACACAGCTTCTGATTATGAAGGGCATGATGCTTTCCCATGTAACTATAGAGACTCCAACTCCTCATCTCAGATAACAGAAATCATGGTGCTAAATTCTGGGAAGGGGCCTGGGTATATGACGATGCATTCAGACTTCACTAAGGGAACTGAGGGGTGTGGGAGGGGTAGCACAGAAAAATCTAGAATCCTAAATCTGTATTATTAGGAAGCACCTTTGCTGTGACTCACTTGCTTCTGGATTTCCCAGGCCTCACTGCTGCCTTTTACTCTTCCCAGCTTCCCAGCCTGGAATCTTGTTCCTGCCTTTATTCCTTTGACTAATTTATTTTTCAGGGCTCAGCCTAGGGTTTACTTTCTTATTAAATATCACATTTACTTACACTGCCTTTTTTTTTTTAATGCTGGGACTGAATCAGGGCCTCATGTGTGTTAGGCAAGCACTCTATCACGGAGCTACATTCCTAGCCCAACTGTCTGTTCCTATTGACTTTCTCATTTAATCATAAGCTCCTTGAGGGCAAGAGCCAGGTCATATTCATTTTTGTATTAATCAGTGAATTAATCATATTAAATATTGCTTGAATTGAACTGAACTGACTAAAGAATTAAGGCTTTCTTGTTCCTAACATGTTCACATTTTCTACTTGAAGATGAGCAACCTTTACACTGAGAACTGAGCTTTAGGCATCGAGAAATCTCTATAGCTGCTGGAGACTGAGATTCCTATTAGATCCACCAAGGGCATTGTCCAACAGCACCATCCCCAAATGCATCCTCTACAGGCCCCTTAGGAGGGATTTCCTTGGTGCAGAGGGAGTAATGCAGTTCTGCTTCCAGCACTAGCTGAGACTAGCTAAAGTCTTTGGTATTCCTGTAATGTGAACTGCTATCCCAATCACTTCTCTAGGAAGCTATCTTATACATGAAACAAGACTATAGTCAGGAATTCTAAGGCAGTCCCCTCCTTGAGAATGATGGATTCTGGGGTTAGAACTTTCAATAGGAATTTCCCTTGCTCAGTCTATACAACCTTTTCTCCATGACCAAATATATAAGGCATACGGTGAGATTCTGTGCTCAGAGCCCAGATTCATAACACAGAACCTGACCATAACAAGCCCAGCTTTGGAGAACAGGTCTACCAACCCTCAGCAACCTGGTTGTGCTCCTCAAGTGATTCTAGCCTAAAAAAGACGTGGGGGTCAGGCATGGCGGTACATACCTGTAATCCCAGTACTTGGGAGGCTAAGACAGGAGGATTGAAAGAGGACAGCCTTAGCAATTTAGAGAGACTCTGAGCAACCTTATGAGACCCTGTTTCCAAACAAGAAATAAAAAGGGCTGGGGATGTAGCCCCAAGTTCAACCCCCAGTATCATTGGAAAAAAAAAAAAAGACATGGGAATAGGCTGACCTCAGAGGCAGCCTGGCCTGAGCTTGCCCTCAACCTGATCTGAACCTCCTGGTACTTTGGACCAGAACAGCACCAGTCCTAGTTTCTAGTATAAGCTCATCATGGAAAGAAGGAACTCAAAAGCACCAGGTCCACAGAGATCTTCCTAAATGCTGTATTGTGTCTGAGTTTTTATTCTCTCCCAATTTGCTCACAATTAACTTGCAAAGCTGTGTGAACATACAACTTTGTGAACAGAGATCATGTAGCCTAGAGAGCAATTACAGGAATTGATACTCTTGCAGCATTTCCTTGGAAGATTCTTCAAATTACTCCACTAGCTATATTCTTTACTGGCTCAATATAGAGTTGCCAAACCATGCGACAAGAATGATTCACCAAACAAGCTTTTGCTTTTCTTATTTTGGTGCTTCATTTAACTGGTTTATGCCTCAGAGTAAAGCTATTATAATGACATTATAATGACATTATCCTTCTAATGAGCAATGGTGCAATGCTTTCCTGATGGCAATACCCAGAATTATGCAGTGTTTAAAAGCCACCATGACTTTAGGGAATTCTCACTAATTTTTCTACTGCAAATACTGTGGTCATATTTAAAATGAATGAGTGTAATTCTTTTGGTATTTTTTTGAATTTTTAATTCTTTTAATAAATCATAGCTCCCAGAGGAATAAGCATAGTTCATTAACAGCACTAATGAAAATGTCAACTTCAGTAAAACTTACCAGAATATCATTCCCTGGAGCAGAATGTTTTTAGATGCTTTGTTTGCCAACTTTATTAATGAAAAACTTTGTGGTTTGTATTAGCAAATTGAATATAATTGAGAAAAAGGGATAGAGAAAAATCATCCTTAGTCAAGTAATTATATATAGTTTTTTAAAAAAAATAATGGCTCTAAAAATAGTGCTATAAACCTTCAGTGGTACTGAGAGATTATTTTTTCTAATAAAAAGACTGGCACATAGAATATTATTATTAGTAATTCTTTTTCTGGCATTATATTAATTTCTGAGGCCTTCTCTTCATTCATGTGTAACCAAGGAACTTTTGAGAAGTTTAAAGTAAATAATTTGTCTGCTACAGAACATAAACACAAACTCAAGATTTGAACTTGCAATGCCCAAGTCTTCAGCTATGTAGTCTCCTCCTCCTCCTCCTCCTCCTCCTCCTCTTCTTTTCTTTTGTATTAGGGATTGAACCCAGGGGCATTCTACCTCCAAGCTACACCCCAACCCTTTTTTTTTTTTTGCGGTACCGGGGATTGAACCCAGGGGCATTCTACCTCCGCACTACACCCCTGGCCCTATTTTTTTTATACTTTATTTTGAAACCGGGTCTCACGAAGTTGCGGAGGGCCTCACTATGTAGAGAGAAAGAGAAAGACAGGGAGAGAGAGAGAGAGAGAGAGAGAGAGCTGAGGTTGGCCGCGAACCTGGATCCTCCTGTCTCTGCCCCCCAAGTACTGGGATTACAAGGGTGCGCCACCACGACCGGCTCACCCCAACCCTTTTTATTTTTATTTTGAAATAGGTTCTCCCTAAGTTGCTGAGGATCTCACTGAGTTGCTGAGGCTGGCCTTGAACCTGTGATACTCCTATCTCAGCCCCCCAAGTACTGGGATTATAGGTGTGCGCCACCACACCCAGCCGTGTGGTTTTCATCTTAGGCAAACCTGTCCTAGAGAAATAAAATTTATTTTAGTGCTTGGCTTATGATAGATGCATAATCCATATTAGCTATACAAATAATCTGATGAATGAGGTTTTTTTACGCAAGTAGCAGCCTAAACAATTTTTTGTTATAACTGTCACATCTGTTCCCTTTAGGAACTCTTGTTGGAAAGAGTTCCTAAAACTCTTGCTTATTATTGAAATAAGTGACAACCTGAATGGGAACAGAGGCTACTTATTCAGAACTTTCGATAGCAAGGGAGAAAGTCCCTATCACTTGCATTCCGCAGTCTCGAAGGCAGGCGGGAAAGTGGGAAAGCTTTACAGTAAAAGGAAGGAAGGAAGTAAAGGAGGAAGGGAGGGAGGAAAGAAGAAAGGACCCAACCAATCAACAAACCAATGAATGACCCAATGAAGGAACAAAAAAGGAAATCTTCAAGTATGCTCTAATTGGAGGCTTGTTAAATGGAAAAGCTAGAGGTGAGATAACTAGAGACAGGGCACTTTTTTTTTTTTTTTTTTTTTTTTGCAGTACCGGGGATTGAACCCAGGGGCATTCTACCTCCAAGCTACACCCCTGGCCCTATTTTTTATTCTTTATTTTGAAACTGGGTCTCACGAAGTTGCGAAGGGCCTCACTAAGTAGCTGAGACTGGCCGTGAACCCGGATCCTCCAGTCTCTGCCTCCCAAGTACTAGGACTACAAGCATGCGTTTGAGACAGGGCACTTTATATGATTGATTTGGGAAGTATATTTGGCTTTCAATCAAAGACAAATGTTGGGGAAGCTAGCAGTCACAGAGCAAGTCCAATTCCTTCTAGGCTAATTGCTGCAGAGGTTGTGGCTTGGTTTCCTGGGCTGATTGCTACAGAGGTTGTGGATCAGAGTCCTATTGTCATATACAATCCAGCCATTGTCTGTGTTTATGTTCAGTCTCTCATCATATATAGCAGTAATTTCTTGAATTGCTTTCTAATCACAATTCCCCTTGACATCTCAAAATGTAGTGGCATGCAGAGTATATTTATCAGACTATTAAAAATCCACTCTTAAAGAATGTGATGGGGGAGGGGGCATGGGAATGAAGGATGAATTTTATTGATAAGTATACTCACTTCTAAAGTGTTTGCAATTTTTAAACTATGAACATATATTATTTATTTATTTATTTATTTATTTATTTATTTATTTATTTATTTTGCAGTGCTGGGGATTGAACCCAAGACCTCATCCATGCTAGGGAAGTGCTCTACCCCTGAGTTACACCCCCAGTCCAAGTTACATAATTTTAAAATTTGTTAAAAATATACTCTAAAAAGCATCAGAATATAAAGTAGATCATAAATACTGGATGCTAATAAATAGTGACCTTATTTGGAGTTTTTATAATTTTTGAAGGAAGAAATTTGACATTTTCAGTTTCGAAAGGTCTTCTAGGAATTTTAGGGACTCACACAGATACTAAATTTGGGCAGGTTCTGAGGAGTAATTTTAAAATTGTGTATAGGAGCTGGGTGTGGTGGTGCACGCTTATAATTCCAGTACTTGGGAGGTTGAGACAGGAGGATCACAGGTTTAAAGCCAGCCTCCACAATTTAGTGAGGCTGTCAGTAACTTAGTGAGACCCTGTTTCCAAACAATATAATAAAAAGGGCTGGAGGAGTAGCTCGGAGGTAGAATGCCCCTGAATTCAATCCCCAGTACCACACACACACACACACACACACACACACAAAATTGTGTATAGGCAGAGTCACATTTTGGTTTTTTTTTTTTTTTTTTGCGGTACCGGGGATTGAACCCAGGGGCATTCTACCTCAGAGCTACACCCCCAGCCCTATTTTTTATTCTTTATTTTGAAACAGGGTCTCACTGTTGCGGAGGGCCTCACTAAGTAGCTGAGGCTGGCTGCAAACCCAGATCCTCCTGTCTCAGCCTCCCAAGTACTGGGATTACAAGCGTGCGCCACCACGCCTGGCTCGGCAGAGTCACATTTAAACCTTCCTAGAGAGAATGTTGCAGACCCCTAGAAAAGGAGATTCTGTGCTCTTGTCCTTCTGGTCCCATGATGGGCCACTTCCTCTAGGTGTCTCATTCTTCTTCTTGGCAGCAGCCATTGCAGTTTTATCAGAGTCTTAATATCCACATTTAGTGTTAGAATTCTGCTTAAGGACTCAATGTGGTCTGGAAGTCAATGTGCATAACCAAACTTCTCTTTACATAAATTTAAAAATAGTAAAAATAGTCTTTTTTTAGTGGGGGGTAGATACTAGGGATTGAACCCAAGGGCATTCTATCTCCAAGCTACATGCCCAGCCCTTTTAATTTTTATTTGAAACAGGGTGTTGCTAAGTTGCTCAGGGTCTCACTAAATTGCTGAGGCCAGCCTCTAACCTGCAATCCTCTTATCTCAGCCTCCCAAGTACTGGGATTACAGGTGTGCACTACTAATTTTTAATCAAAGTGTTGCATACAAATAGTTTTAAAAGCCAAAGAATGCTAAAAACCTTATAGTAATGGGGGGAAAATTGTCTCTTCCCCTCTCCTTCCTTCCCTACTGTCTCCATCCCACTCTAGAGAAAAGCTTTCAATTCTTTTAGCTGTTTCTTCTCGATTTTACTTCTATATTATTACATAATATAGAAGACCAATACTTTTATTCAGCAATTGATGAAATCAATTGATTTTTTATTATAAGTAAAGCTTTCTGTTTACTGATTCCCATCCTTTAATTACAATTTTATTTCTTTTTTGTTGTTGTTGTTAAATCAGTGTTTATTGCTATATTATGTTTTCATTGCTAAGACTACAAAAAAATTGTACTTTTGAGACAAAGAGTACACAAGGATTATATTTTCTTTCTTACACAGTTTATTTTTCTGGAGTTAATAGATCTGTCCAACACCTCTGAAAAACTATTCCTGATACGATTTTCCATGTGATCGAACCTGTCAGGTAGTTTACTCAGTCCATATTTCTCTCTTGGCTACATGGATTCCGGGGGTCCTTCAGCCATCTAATCTGAACACATTCTCTCAATGTCCTGCTACTCAGCTATACACCTATAATTGTCTCAATCCAGCATCCTGGGAATTCCCTTTACCTATTCCATGTTGGAGCCTCTGTTTCTTGATGTCATGTTCTTTGCCTTGGTTTCTGCCCTTGTTTTTTGTTTTTGTTTTTTTTTTTTTTGCGGTACCGGGGATTGAACGCAGGGGCATTCTACCTCTGCGCCACGTCCCCGGCCCTATTTTTTCTATGCTTTATTTTTGAAACCGGGTCTCACGAAGTTGCGGAGGGCCTCGCTAGGTAGAGAGAGAGAGAGAGAGAGAGAGAGAGAGAGAGAGAGAGAGGAGAGAGGAGAGAGAGAGATTGATCACACGTGCATGCGCGCTGAGGCTGGCCGCGAATCCGGATCCTCCGGTCTTCGCCTCCCAAAGTACTGGGATTACAAGCGTGCGCCACCACGCCCGGCTCTGCCCTTGTTTTGCTAAAGCATATTCATTCATAAGCTTCCTAAAAAGGCATGCATGGGAGGTAATTTTTTAAAGACATTAAAAAACATTTTTAAGGTTTTTTTTTTTTTGTGTGTGTGTGTGGGGCTGCGGATTGAACCCAGGGGCATTCTACCTCCAAACTATACCCCCAGCCCTATTTTATTCTGAAACAGGGTCTCATTAAGTTGCAGAGGGCCTCATAAATTGCGGAGGCTGGCCACAAACCTGCAATCCTCCTGTCTCAGCCTCCCAAGTACTGGGATTACAAGCGTGTGCCACCACACCTGGCTCATTTTTTAAGTTTTAATCAAATTAATAATGTGGTTGGACATATAACCCTGAGGAAAATAACTTCTCCTTATAATTTTGAATGAATTGTCTCATTGTCTTCTAACTTTCAATGATTTTGAGAATTATGATGTCCTTCTGATTCTTTGTACATAGAGTTTTTTTCCCTCTCTAGAAGCATTCAGAATCTACAGGGCATTTTTAGTGTTCTAGAATATCACAATGATGTTTTGGTGTGGGTCTTTTATTGTGTGTGTGGTACTGGGGATTAAACCCAGGGGCATTCTACCTCCGAGCTATACCCCCAGCCCAATTTATTTTTATTCTTTATTTTGAAACAGGGTCTCGCTAAGTTGTGAAAGCCTCACTAAGTAGCTGAGGCTGGCTGCGAACCTGCGATCCTCTTGTCTCAGCCTCTAAGTACTGGGATTACAAACGTGCACCACCATGCCTTGCGTAGTGTGGGTCTTTTTACATGTATTATTGCTGATGCTCAGTAGGCCTTTTTTTCAGTGCTGATAAATTATTCTTTACTCATTAATTTTCTCCCCATATTTTCCCTGTTCTTTCCTCTGAAGTACTTGTAGTTTGATGTCCCTGTTGATCAAACCTCTCGTTTTCCTATATTTTTCTTCTTGTTGTCTTTTTCTCTCTCTTCTTATCTTTCTTCTCTTTCTTTTCTTCTTACTTCCTCTGAAATTTATCTTCCAACCCTTCCATTGGGTTTTATGTTTTGTTTTCAAATTTTTAACTTCAAATAACTTTTTCCTTTTTGTTTGTAATCTCTTCTTGTTTCATAAATGCAATATATTCTCTGAGGAAAATTAATTATAATTTACTGAATTTTTTACATATTCTTTGCATTGCTTCAAACTCTAGTTTTCTCTGAGTTTCCTTTTTTTCTTTGAGTTTGTCCATTTATGGTCTCCATCTTCCATGATGAAGGGATTCCCCAAATGTCTTATGATCCTTGATTGGCTTTTCCTGTTGAAAGGTTTGCTAATTGAGCCAGACCTCAATGGTGGCACACACCTGCAATCCCAGTACTTAGAGGCTGAGACCGTAGGATCATAGGTTCGAGACCAGTCTCAGCAACTTAGTGAGACCCTGTTTCAAAATAAAAAATAAAAAGGGATGGGGGTGTAGCTCAGAGGTAGAATGCCCCCTGAGTTCAATCCCTAATACTAAAAAGAGAAAAGAAGGGAAGAGAAGAGAAGTCTGTGGATATGGGAGGAGCTTGATGACTGGTCAGCATTGTTGAAGGGCAATAAGGTGCCTAGCCTGACATTTTTTTAAGAGCAGCTTCATTGAGATATAATTTATACCCCTATAATTTAACCATTTAAAGTGTACAATCCAATCAATGGCTTTAGTGTATATATAGCGTATTGTTTTTCATTAATTAAAAAAAAAAACCTCACCCCTTAGCCTTCACACTCCCCCCAACCCTCCCATCCCAAGCCCCTTAGCACTATGCAATAACTAATCCATGCTCTGACTCTATAGATTTGCCTATTCAGGATAGTTAATATAAGTGGAATCATGCAATATGTGTTCTTTTGTAACTGGCTTCTTTCACTTAGCATGTCTTCAAGGTTCATCCAGGTTGTAGCATTTGTCAGTGTGTCATGTCTTTGTATTGCTAAATAATATTTCATTGTATGGATATGCCACATTTTTTTCTGTTCATCAATTCATGGATATTTGTGTTGTTTCCACTTTCTGCTCCTTTGACTATTTGTACAATTTGTTATGTGAATATATGTTTTCAATTCTTTTGGGGTATACCTATGAGTGGAATTGTTGCATCGTATGGTAACTCTAACTGTTTGAGAAACTGCCAAACTGCTTTCCAAAGTGAATATACCATTTTCATTCCATGGACAGTGTATGAGGATTCTGATTTCTCCATATCCTGATTGTGACAATAATCCATTTGTTATGGTAATAACAGATATGTCTTTTGCTTATCGCCATCCTAGTGGTGTGAAGTTATATCTCATTGTGGTTTTGATTTGCATTTTTGTTATGGTTCAGCCTAGCTTTTGTTTTGAACTTCTCAACTCTAAGTATCTACTGACCTTTTTTTGGAGAAAATTCAATTTTTCTGTGTGAAGTGTATCTTCCCAACTATAACAGGAAGGGGCTGGGGACCCAGTGTCCCCTTCAAGAGCACATCTCCAGTGATCTAACTCCTTTTACTAGGCCCTATTTCCTACAGCTTCTACCACCCCCCAACAGCACCACAGCTGGCAAACAATCCTAACGCGTGGGCCTTTGGGGGACATTCCAGATCTAAACTATAACATTCATCTTCAGTGAAACCTAGAGCTTCAATTTCTTTAGTTCTTAAAGACAATTTACCTGATGTTTTTTCTTTTCCTTTTCTTTCTTTCTTTCTTTCTTTCTTTCTTTCTTTCTTTCTTTCTTTCTTCTTTCTTTCTTTCTTTCTTTCTTTCTTTCTTTCCTTCTCTCTCTCTCTCTCTCTCTCTCTCTCTCTCTCTCTCTTTCTCTCTCTCTCTCTCAGTACTACTGGGAATTAAACCCAGGGCCTTGCACATACTCGGCAAGCATTCTACCACTCAGCTAAATCTGCAGCCCCTGATATATTTTTTAATATTTAAACATTTAATTAAGAAAAAATCCAAATACCTGCAAAAGTACACAGAATAAATAAAACAGACAACTTTGTATTCATCATGCACAACTAGCATGTTAACATGCATGTCATATACATATATACAGAGGGTCCCTGACTTAGAATAATTTGACTTATGATTTTTTAACTTTACGATAATGCAAAAGTAACACTCAGACTTCAGAGTTTGAATTTTGATCTTTTCCTGATGTGCCCTATTGTACCCTCTTGTGAGGCAGTTGCTCTCAGTCACGCCTTCATGAGGCTAAACCACAAAGACTCTAGAGTATATTGTGTTGCCAGTGTTTTTTTGGATAGAGGTATTCAACAAATTACCTGAGATATTCAACATTTTATTTTAAAATAGGCTTAATTTTAGATGATTCTGCCCAACTGTAGGCTAATATAAATGTTCTGAGCATGTTTAAGGCTAGGCTAAGCTATGATATTTGGTAGCTTAGAAGTGTTGAATGCAGTTTTAGGAGATTTTCAACTTACAATGGGCTTATCAGGACATAACCCTATCATAAATTAAGGAAATGCCGGTGTGGTGGTGCATGCTTGTAATCCCAGTACTTGGGAGGTTGAGACAGGAGGATCGCAGGTTCGAGGCCAGCCTCAGCAACTTAGTGAGGCCCTCCGCAACTTAGTGAAACCCTGTTTCAAAACAAAAAATCAAAAATAGGGCTGGGGGTGTAGCTCGGAGGTAAAATGCCCCTGGATTCAATCCCCAGTTCTGCAAAAATAAATAAATAAATAAATATCTTGTCTTCCCCTCACATTAAGGAAAGTGTGTGTGTGTGTGTGTGTGTGCGTGTGTGTGTGCGCGTGTGTGTGCGTGTGTGTGTGTGTGTGTGTGTGTGTGATTTCCCCATACTTGCTTTTCTTTTTTTTTTCTTTTCTTTTCTTTCTTTTTGGTGGTACTTAGGGATTGAAACCAGGCACATTGTACCACTGAGCTATACCCCCAGCCATATAAAAAAAAGTTAAATTTTGAAACAGGGTCTCTCTAAGTTACCATGCACTGGCCTCAAACGTGTTATCCTCCTGTCTCAGCCTCCCAAGTACTGGAATTATAGGCCTAAGCCACCATGTCTAGCTACTTTTTTTTTTCTTCTTGGTACTGGGATTGAACCCAGAGGCATTCTACCTCTCCAAGCTACACCCTTAGCCCCATTTTATTTCTTATTTGGAAACAGGGTCACACTAGGTTGCTGAGAGGGGCTACTTATTTTTGTTTTCTTTGTTTGTTTGTTTGTTTTGGGTAACCTGCATTTTCCAACCTCCCAACCCCAACCCAGGAACTTGGATTTGACCACTTCTCCCTCTACTTTCTGTCTTGCTGGGGTTTATTAAACACTCTTATTTTCATTGAGGATTGAGGAACAAGTTTCTTCTTGTTCTAATATTTGGGGAGTGATTTTCTGAGAGAATAAAAAAAGAAAAGATATGGCTTTATTATGTTCCCTTGAACCCAAGCTTTTCTAAATTATTATGTCAACATTTCTTAGTAAATACTTTGTTCCTCTTGTATTATTAAATTACTTTATTCACCTTTGTAAGTAATTGGCAATGCTCCTCACCCTGTTTAATTGTTAATTTGTAGTTGTTACTGTATTATCTCCCACTCGCTTTGGGCTTGGCTTTAGTTATGCATGTGGTGATTTGCAATTAGAAATGATATCCAGCTTGGGAAAATTTTTTGAAAGCATATTTAGAAAAGTTTCTTCAGCTATAGCCTAATTTATTTATAAAAGGTGGACAATGTCTTAATTGCAAACTTTTAATCTCACTTGATAAAATTATCTTGGGAATAAATTAATCTAATGGAAATTTATTTATTCATTCATTTATTTATTTTGTGGTACTGGGGATTGAACCCATGGGCATTCGACCTCTGAGCTACACCCCCAGCCCTATTTTATTTTTATTTGGAAACAGGGTCTCACTAGGTTGATGAGAGTCTCACTACTTGCTGAGGCTGTCCTCGATCCTGTGATTCTCCTGTCTCAGCCTCCCAAGTACTGGGATTACAAGCGTGTGCCACCACGCTCTGCTGTAATGGAAATTTAAATAGAAAGATTTAAGTGATTCTTTGTCTATACCATCTTCCTGTGAGTATAGAATGAAAGGGAATAATAAAGGAATTTATGGTTCTACAACGTGAGAAACAGGAAAATTACAGCTCTCATGAGTGGCACTTCACCCAGATGAAAGACTTCCTTCTTTTGGAAGGCTGCCACAGTTTTTCATCCTAAGAGAGATTGGTCACTTTACTCAGTCCATGTTCAATTATGAAAAATCTTTTAACTTCTTTTGCTTATCAGAATTCTGTTAGGCCATATCTCAGAAATAGAATACAAATGACTTCCTAATATTTTAATAGCATTTCTTCAAATTCCAATTAAGTTTGTTATCTGCCTATAAAAGCATAATCTGAGTGAGGGGCCTACCCAGAGCTCTCTTAATCAGATGCTGGTGATCCTGGAGGGGCCAGGAGGCCGTCTCCCGTAAGGAGATTCTAGTATAATCCTGAGGACTTCAATATGAGATCCTACGTTTCTGTCACTACCATGAGTTCTTCAAAAGCAGAAAGGCAAATGTGGTTAAATTTAGAAGTGTATCTTTAGAAAAGATTACTAATTCCTCCCTTGCCCCATCCCCTTGTCTGTAAGAGGGAGATTGATTATTCCTGAAATACCAGTAACTTTCTGCTATCAGGGGAAAAGTCCTTTGATAACTGTGTGCTGATGCTGTCTGGAAGCTCTTCTGTAGTTTTCTTCACATGTCTGTCAAACAAGGGGCTGGCACTAGATGACATCTATAGGGCCCTTCCAGGTGAGACATCCCACGCATCCATAAAAACTCTCATTTGTACTCCAGAATACCCATCAGGGTAAAGGAAGGAGAGAAGGAAGCTGCATTGGAAAAAAAAAAAAAGCCCCCTCGAAACGTCAACTCTTAGCCGGGTGTGGTGGTGCACACTTGTAATCCCAGTACTTGGGAGGCTGAGACAGGAGGATAGCAGGTTCAAGGACAGCCTCAGCAAGTAGTGAGATTCGTCAACCTAGTGAGACCCTGTTTCAAAATAAATATAAATTAGGGCTGGGGGTGTAGCTCGGAGGTAGAATGCCCCTGGGTTCAATCCCTAGTACCAGAAAAAAAAAAAAGAAAAGAAAACCCAACTCATTTAGTCATTGAATATAACCAGGTGTAGATATTTAGTTCTTTGAAGTGAGAGGCAACATTCCTATTTTCATCGAAATTGTCTCCACTGGCCGCGTGTGGTGGTACCCGCTTGTAATCCCAGTACTTTGGGGAGGTGGAGACCGGAGGATCCAGGTTCGCGGCCAGCCTCAGCTCTCTCTCTCTCTCTCTCTCTCTCTCTCTCTCTCTCTCCTTAGTGAGGCCCTCTGCAACTTAGTGAGACCCTGTTTCAAAATAAAGTATAAAAAATAGGGCTGGGGGTGTAGCGCGGAGGTAGAACGCCCCTGGGTTCAATCCCCAGTACCGCAAAAAAAAAAAAAAGAAATTATCTCCACTGTTAAAGACATTCAAATATATGATAAATATGTAACAGACTAACCCATTACTTGTGTCTTATTTTATTTAAATCTGTCAGCCTCTCTTTTTTTCTTTTAATCTTTCTATCTCTGACTCTGTCTCTCTCTAGCTGTAGAGAACTACATGCCTCTACATGCCTCCCCTCCCCCATGTACTTTTGTGTGTGTGTGTGTGTGTGTGTGTGTGTGTGTGGTACTAGGGATTGAACCCATGAGCATTCCACCTCTGAGCTACACCCCCAGCCCTGTTTTATTCTTTATTTTGAAATAGGGTCTCACTAGGTTGCTGAGAGCCTCACAAAGTTGCTGAGGCTGTCCTCAAACCTGTGATCCTCCTGTCTCAGCCTCCCAAGTACTGGGATTACAAGCGTGCACCACCACGGCTGGCTCTCCATGTACTTTTTTTTGTGTGTGGTACTGGGGATTGAACCCAGGGGCATTCTACCTTTTTTTTTTTTTTTTTTTGCAGTACCGGGGATTGAACCCAGGGGCTTTCTACCTCCGAGCTACATCTCCAGCCCTATTTTTTATACTTTATTTTGAAACTGGGTCTCACCAAGTTGCGGAGGGCCTCACTAACCAGCTGAGGCTAGCCATGAACCCGCATCCTCCAGTCTCCGCCTCCCAAATACTGGGATTACAAGCGTGCGCCACCACGCCCGGCGGCATTCTACCTTTGAGCTACATCCCTAGACCTATTTTATTTCTTATTTGGAAACAAGGTCTTGCTAAGTTGGTAAGAGTCTCACTACTTGCTGAGGCTGTCCTCAAACCTGCAATCCTCCTGTCTCAGCCTCCCAAGTACTGGGATACAGGTGTGTGCCACCATGCCTGGCCTTGCTTTTGTTTTTTATTTAAAAAGAGGCCATAGCCGGGCGTGGTGGCGCACGCTTGTAATCCCAGTACTTGGGAGGCTGAGACCAGAGGATCCGGGTTTGCTGCCAGCCTCAGCTACTTAGTGAGGCCCTCCGCAACTTTGTGAGACCCGGTTTCAAAATAAAGGATAAAAAATAGGGCCGGGGGTATAGCTTGGAGGTAGAACGCCCCTGGGTTCAATCCCTGGTACCGCAAAAGAAAAAAAAAGAGGCCATGTGTTGAAAAGGTAATGTCAACTAATGGAAAAAACCACAAGCTAGTGCTCAGTCCTAGCTCTACTACTAGCTTGCTCTGATGTCCCAAATTAAGTTATTTATTTCCTTCTTCCTTCATGTCTGCAAAGTGGGAGATCATAACCAATAAGTTTATTTTATAGGTTGCTGTGAGACTAAAATGAGTTAAATCTGTTTTTGAACACTATATGAAGGACTATGCCAGTGTATAGGTATACAAGTTTAAATGGAAGACAGTTCTTAGTCCCACATTGTGTTAGCTTTCCATCACTGTGACTGAAATGCCTGAGAGAAAAAAACTTGTAAGAAAAGATTTATTTTGGCTCAAAGTTTCAGAGGTTTCAGTCCATGGTCACTTGGCCCTGTCACTTTGGGCCTGTGGCAAGGCAGGACATCATGGCAGGGAGCATGTGGTGGAGCAGAGCTGCTCACCTCATAGCAGCTGCTCATGGAAGCAAAGAGAGAAGAAGAGGCTGGGTGCCAATATACCCTTCAAGGGCGTGCCCTGAATGACCTCATTTCCTTGAGTTAGGCTCCACCTCCTAAAGTTTCCACCACCCCCCAACAGCACCATCAGCTGGGGACCAAGACTTCAGCACATGAGCTTTTGGGGGACTATATCCAATATAATGTACAACCACTTAGGAACCCATTATATCATAATACAGAAATTTGAGGGTGGACCTGTCATTAAAAAGCATGAGCTCAATACCTGATTGCCTATCAGGGAGAAGAACAACTGTCCACATTTTAAAGGGAATTAGTTTCAAGGTATACCTTTTATTCTTTCTTTCTTTATTTATTATTTTTGCGGTACCAGGGATTGAACCCAGGGGCATTCTACCTCCGAGCTACACCACTGGCCCTATTTTTTATACTTTATTTTGAAACCGGGTCTCACGAAGTTGCAGAGGGCCTCACTAACTAGCTGAGGCTGGCCGCGAACCCGGATCCTCCGGTCTCCGCCTCCCAAGTACTGGGATTACAAGCGTGTGACACCACATCCGGCTCAAGGTATACCTTTTATTCTGATAAGAATTATCTATGAGAAAGAGCTCCATCTTGGTACCACCTAAACTGGGTAAAAGGGATTCTTGATATAAATAAAATGATACAACCTGGGTGTGGTGGCGCACACTTGTAATCCCAGTACTTGGGAGGCTGAGACAGGAGGATCGCAGGTTCAAGGACAGCCCCGACAACGTAGCGAGACTATCAGCAACCTAGTGAGACCCTGTTTCAAACTAAAAAATAAAATAGGGCTGGGGGTGTGACTCAGAGATAGAATTCCCCTGGGTTCAATCCCCAGTACCAAAATAAATACATAAATAAAAATAAAATAAAATAAAATAAAATGATACTAGTATCATTTTAGTATTCAGCAGTGACTGAAGTTTCAAGGGCTTAGAACTGTGGTCCTAGAGGTCATATAGTTCAACCTTCTGTCCTGGATATCTTCCACTCTCTGACAAGGAATACCTGCTGGGTTCATTCAGTTTCTTCCAGATGGGAAACTCCTACCACCTTGAGACAGCTCGTTGGAATTTTGGGCAGTCCGACAAATCATATTAAGGAAGAATTTCCTGTGTTCCTATAATTTTAATCTACTGGTTATAGTTCTGTCCCCTGGGTAAATAGAGTAAGTCTGTTTAAAGATTGAAGTCAGCAGGGCGTGGTAGTGCACGCTTGTTATCCCAGTACTTGGGAGGCTAAGACAGGAGGATCGCAGGTTCTCAGCCAGCCTTAGCTACTTAGTGAGGCCCTGTGCAACTTAGTGAGACCCTGTTTCAAAATGAAGAATAAAAAATAGGGCTGGGGGTGTAACTTGGAGGTAGAATGCCCCAGGATTCAATCCCCAGTACCGCAAAATAAATAAATAAATAAATAAATAAGGAAAGAGAGAGAAAGAGAAAGAGAGAGAGAGAGAGAGAGAGAGAGAGAGAGAGAGAGAAAGAAAGAAAGAAAGAAAGAAAGAAAGAAAGAAAGAAAGAAAGAAGTCAAGCCAGGTGTGGTGGTGCACACCTATAATCCCAGTACTTGGGGAGGCTGAGACAGAAGGATTGCAGGTCCAAAGTCAGCCTCAGCAATCTAGTGAGGAGGACCTCACCAACTTAGTGAGACTTTTTCAAAGTAAAAAATAAAATAGGGTTGGGGGTGTAACTCAGAGGTAGAACAAAGCTGGGTTCAATCTCTAGCACCACAAAATAAATAAAGATTGAAATCAAACTCCCAGGATCCTTCTCTTTTCCCAATGAAATGGCCGTAGATTATATAGCTGTTCCCCCTGGGATAAGGTTTCATATCCTCCATTGCTCCACTACTCAGTTCTTTCCAGATCCTGTTGTCTAGATCTCTTTTAAAGATTGCTGCTAGGAAATGCTCCCTGGGCTCTCACAGCAGTCTGACCACTATGGGTGCCTCCATCATTCTTAACACTGTTCCTCTTCGTTCAGTCTAAGCTGGCATAAGCCTTCTTAAATCCTTACCTCTCAGTGATCACCTTGGCATAGGCAGCACACTGTGACTGTGCTGGACTGAGAACCAACGATGCAGTAGAGCCTGCAGGACCTGGGCTTCTATACAGAGGATAGGCTGGAGGCCTGTCGGGGGGAGAAGACAAAGAAATGTGGAGCTGCAACGGCAGCTCTCCTAGAAGGATGGCTGGGAAGGGAAGGCTTGGAACGGAGAGACAATATTCTTTGAGATCAGATCTCTGACATCTCAAAAGAATGGAGATTTATGGGAGATTTGAGTGTTTCCCTATGGTCCTTTGACATCTAAACCTTTAAGCCATTCAAAGCGAAAGTTAACTTGGAGCTGAAAAGTTGTCTGAACAGTTTTAACCATCAGTATCTTGTAGCTTGTAGCAGTAACCTCTTTTATTCAAGTGTGTGTGTGTGTGTTAGTACCAGGAATTGAACCCAGGGGTATTCTATGTCTGAGCTACACCTCCAGCCCTTTTTCATTTGTTATTTTGAAATAACAAATCGGGTAACTTAGCGGGTCTCACTAAATTACTGTGTGCTGGCCTCGAACCTGCGATCCTTCTGTCTTAGCCTCCTGAGTACTGGGATTAAGTCACCTTGCCCAGCTATGTGCGTATTTTTAATGAGGAGGCTGGAAAAGTAACTAGATCCTATATTGGGTCCTATGCATTTAACTGCATAAAGTAAGGAAGACTGAGAAAAATAAAAGCTACTTGGAACAATATTGATGTCATTGTTTTGTATGTTATGATGACGTGGTAGCCAGTCTCCAAGATGGCTCCCAAATGATTCTTTTTTTTTTTTTTGGCGGTACTGGGGATTGAACCCAGGGGCATTCTACCTCCGAGCTACACCCCCAGCCCTCTTTTTTATTCTTTATTTTGAAACAGGGTCTCACTAAGTTGCAAAGGGCCTAAGTAGCTGAGGCCAGCCGCGAACCTGGATCCTCCGGTCTCAGCCTCCCAAGTACTGGGATTACAAGCATGCACCACCACCCTGGCTTCCCAAATGATTCTTACTTTCTGGTATTCATATCCTTGGGGTTGATCTAAGTAACCAAATGTTTGTGTCCCTCCAAACTGGGATTAGTGCCCTTATAAAAGAAGCCGGAGGGATAAGTCTCTTGTTTATAATAAGTTAGTTATAGTAGCCTAAATGGACTAAGACACAGTGTTACTTCTGAGACCAGGTCATGAAAGATACTGTGGCTTTTGCCTTGCCTTCTTGGATCACTTGTTCTGGGGGAAGTCAGTCACCAGGTCATGAAGACACCCAAGCAGCCCTATAGAAAGTTCTTCATGGTAAGAAACTAAGCCTCCTGCCAACAGCCAGCACTGTCTTACTGGCCATGTGAATGAGCTATGTTGAAAGAATCTCCCTTAGCTCCATGTAAACCTCCAGGTTGAGATAGGAATTTGGGGATACAGAGAAAGATATGCTGAGTCTCAAAAAAGAAGTGCCCATGAACCATTGGAATGCAAAATAAGCAACTGTGAGCAACCCAGCCCATATCCTTGGCTTCCCTCCCTTCTGGCAAAAAGTAACATGATGCTAGTGCAATGCTCCAGGAAATGTGAGGAAATGGATGGCAGGTGTGTAACTCCGCCCTGAACCTACCTCTAGTCTAGCTAGCCCCAAGCTACTGTTCCTCTATAAATATTAACACCCAAGACCAAGTGGTTGCTTCTCCCTCTGGAGATGTCCACATTCTCCCTTGACTGTGTCTCTGCTCTCCTAAATAAATCTGTCTGTGCCTCTAACTGATGAATCTTTAAATTCATTTCTGAAACATTTGTCAAGAACCCCACTTGTCCTGAGTTGAGAGCATCCTCTCCAGAAACGCCTCGGACTTCCTCCAGTAACAAGGTCTGACAGTAACAAGCCCTGGCAGACAACCTGACTGCAACTTCATAAGACCCAAGACAGAAATGTCCAACTAAGCTGCTTCTGAATTCTTGGCCCAGAGAAATTGTGAGATAACATTTATTATTAAGTTACTAAGCTAGCTGGGTGTGATGGCACACGCCTGTAATTCTAGTACTTGGGAGGCTGAGACAAGAGGATTGTAGGTTCGAGGCCAGCCTTAGCTACATAGCAAGACCCTCAGCAATTTAGTGAGATCCTGGTTCAAAATAAAGAATAAAAAAGAGTTGGGGGTATAGCTCAGAGGTAGAATGCTTCTGGGTTCAATCCCCAGTACCAAAAAAAAAAAATTAGTATGTTTTAAGCTTTGAGGAATTTTTGAGGAATTTGTTATGCAACAGCAAATAACTAATACAGACGGGTAGAAAGGAGAAACAAATAATAAAGGCCTTTCATACTAGGCCTGGACCTGTCCTGGTCCCTAAGGTTAGAACAAGTGCTGAGTTCATTCCTGCTTTTGGAAATTGCTGACAACCAAAAAGGGTCGTCACAGAGGATGATGAAAAAAAGGACAACATATCCTTTTTTCTACTTTTTTCTCCTCCTTCTCTATGTTTTTAGGAGAGGATTAGGATGACATGGAGAATTCATACGAATTTTGATTTTAGTCTTTGGTGGCCCCAGGAAAGTTGCATTGGCCTTTGTCCAGTGCTATGAGGCTTTGGGTCCTTGAGAGCAGAGCTTGGATCTTATTTATTTCTATTCCCATTGCCTAGCAAGGGAATACATATGAACAATGAATGATAACAAGGGGGAGGGCAAACTTCTTTCCCTCCTTCTGAATCTGAAGAAATTCTATTCTTCATTCTTAGAACCATTCCATTCACAGTTCATCAATGGAGTCTTGATAATATTATGTATGCAATCAGCCATTTTCACTCATAAATAACCCTATCCCTCTATTAAGATCCTTGCTTTTAGGAACCAGTCTCCCTTTGACTCTCCCCTCCCATTTCCTCTAGGTAATGTTGCTTTAACTGTTGCTCGAGATCTCAGCATGCTCGATTCAGCAAAACATAGAGATCTGCTGCCAATATGCCAACACACCACTACCAAGTTGTCCCAAAGAGTGGGAAGAACCCCCGGACTGGAGCTAGGAGATCTGAGTTCTGGGGTGCTCTGCCCCTGAGTAGCTTATATGGCCTTGGGCAAGTTGCTTTCCTTTTCTGGACCTCAGTTACTTTACCTCAAACTGAGAGCGGGTAGAGATGAGCTCTTAAGTCGTGAGGTTCTACAAAAGTTAGGATTCCAAGGTGCAATCCAGAAGTGAAACCCAGTGGTCAGCCTACCTCTAAGTAGCTGTTGTGGTTACAGTGCAAGGTTCCCTTGGACTTCCCTTTATTAGCCAATGGATATAGGCTCCGTGAAAGGCTGTCAGATTTATTGGAAAGAGCCTTCCGGTTTTGAAAGACGTGATCTCCGGGTTTCCAGTTTTGTCAGTAACTCTGGGTGACCTTGGGCAAATTCTTCTCCGGGACCTCAGAGCAGAGAGGTCCTTGTTAGAAGAAGCTTGAACACTTGGGCAGTGACTTGGAGATTTCCCTTCTCCAACCCGGTGGCTCAGCGGGGAGCAGGGTCCCCGCCGACTAGTGAGTGACTAGTTCCGCTCTGAGGTGCCAGAAACTTAAACCAGCAGTGCCGTCTGAGGGCGGCTCAGCTTCGGAGGAGGTGACTACAGGTGAGTTCTTAAAGGGGCCGCCAGAACTCCAGTACTAGCTGAGAGGGTGGCCGGTTGGGGACGCAGTCAGGGGGAATGGATGAATGAGCGAAGGAATGAATGAACTTTCTTCTCCCCACCCTTAAACGCGCTCAGACTTGGAATTAATCAGACTTAAAAATCCTCTAGTGAAACTCTCCTCTTCTTACCAAATTAACGAGTCTCCTAGGTTTACATGCCCTTCTTTAGTGAAACCCCTCAAACCTTTTACTGAGAAGCGAATGATAACTTTAGAATATCAGCACAAAGTGGACGGCAACACAGAGATGCCCCCTCCTTTTCTCTCTCCCAAGTCCCGCCTTCCTCCGCCCCGTAACGTGGGTGGCGCAGTCAGCTCTTCCAGTCCGCTTTTCCCTGTTGGGGATCGTCCCCCGGGGGTGCCGGGCGCTCATCCTGCCGTGGAGTTGGATCAGCACGTGTTCTTTGGGGGTAAGGGATGTCTCGGCTTGTGTCTTGGATCTAATGAAGGTGAGGTCACTGTCTCCGCACACGTCGGCCCTCCGGGAAGTACAGGGCACACCGGTGGGCTGGGCGAGGTGAGGGCGGGCCGTCCCAGAGCCACCTCTGACCACCTGTGGAGTCAGTGTGTCAACTCCTTTGTCCTCAGAGCCGCTTCGATGGCCGCCGCTGTACAAGAGGCGCTTCCCGGGAGATGCGCTCCGGGTGCCCCTCGGCGCCCCCCAGTCCCCGCCGGCCCTCCTCCCCCGGCCAGCCCCGAGGTAGCAGCGCCGCGAGCCCGGGCTCCGGGCGAGCCGCCTCCTCACTTCCCATTGGCTGAGGGCGCCGGGAAGTAGTCACGTGGGAGCGCGGCAGGCCAGCTCCGGGGCCGCCATCTTGGCGGAAAGTTTGGGGGGAGAGCTGGCCGGGGGCGCGGAGGGAGGCGAGGTTCCGGGGGTGGGGCGGCGAGGCGGCGTGCGGGCGAGCGGGGCGGCGGGCCGGCGGGCCGCGGCGAGGGGAGGCGGCGGCGGCGAGCCGGGCGGCGGCCGGGCGGCGGGGGTGCGGCCGCCGCGGGAGCTCCTCCCCCGTCCCCTCACCCTCGGCGGAGCGCCTCCAGCCCGGGGCGGGGCGGGTACGTGGAGCGGGGCCGGGCGGGAGCTGCTCCGCGTCGGCCGGAGCGCACCCCGGCTCCCCGCGCACGCCGCCGCTGCAACTTTGTGGCGGCGCCGCAGGTGTGGGCCCGCGGAGGTGTGCGTGCGGGCGCGAGCGAGGGCGTCGCTGGGCGGCCGCCGTGCTGTCCGGTCCCCGCAGGAGCAGCCCGGAGGAGGCGTGCGTGGAGAAAGGCAAGCGAGGGAAGGGGCCCGGGCAGGGCGGGGTGGCCAGCCCCGCGATCCCCTCTCCGCGCGCCCTGCGGCCGCGGCGGGCTCCGGGGCCGAGGCTTGCAGCGCCTCTGCAACCCACCCGCCCCCAGTAGCAGGTGGGGCGTGTGGCTACTCACGCTGGGAAGAGGCGGCTGCACGTCCAGGCTCTTGGTGCCCTTTGGGGAGGGGGGAGCTTTCGAGGAGAATTTGAAAGCGGACTTCTGTCTGCTTTTAATTTGCGGGGTACCCACCCCTAGGAGGAAGCTTTTTGATACTGCTAGATTTGAGGCTCTTCCTTTTACTTGGGGAAACTTTGGAAGGTGGGCTTTTCAAATAGGGTCGGTTTTTTTGTTGTTGTTGTTGTTGTTTCGAGATTTAAGGGGAGTGCTAGTTTGATCGCCGTTCTCTTCTTTTACTTCTTTTCCCTTTCTGTTCTGTGTTTTTTAAAGGTGTGTGCCCTCTTCCTGATTCTGGAGAAAAATGCCGGTCCGGAAGCAAGGTGAGAATTTATTTTGGAACTCTCTTGTGGATGTCACTTGCTTTTCTCTGTGTCAGTTTTATGGTTGCTGATTTAAAATGTGTGTACCTTTGATGAGACAGCAAGGTCCTACCTTTATTGTTTAGGGAACCTAAGCCTCACATCAGAAGATGGAAACACCCAAATATTAGTTAAACTTACTTTCTTGCCATCTCTTTAGTGACTAGAGAGGCAATTTTTAGTCTCCTGAAATGCCTTTAAAAACGCTGAATTGGTGTTTTAGTATTTCACTTCATACTTCTTACTAAACAGTATTTTGTGAGCAACTGTAGGATACTAAGAACTAATGTTTTGAAATATTTACAATTTGGATTATAATGACAAATTGTAGATAATCTGCTTTTGCCTATCAGGTAATCTGAAGCTAGGTTGCTAATACTCGAATCAGATGGTCTTTTACTATTGTAAACTACCAGTGCACATTTATTACAAACTACCCACTTTCCTCCTTTTTCTACTGTGATACGTGTTTAAATTTTTTCTTGGTCATTCTTGGGAATATGTACATGAACATAGTGACAGCAGTTGACCTGGAGGATTGGGGGGGTGTTTAGATGTCTTGCAGAATCATTTGCAGTAGCATGTAATACTGTTTTGTAAATAAATGTAATTTTAATCAGACTCTTCTTTTCTTCTCAGATACCCAGAGAGCCTTGCACCTTTTGGAAGAGTATCGTTCGAAACTAAGCCAAACTGAAGATAGGCAGCTCAGAAATTCCATAGAACGGGTTATTAACATATTTCAGAGCAACCTCTTTCAGGCTTTAATAGGTGGGAATTAAAACTTTATTTGTGGCTACTATGTGCTTCTCTGAATTCAATTATTTAAACTTAAAGGGACTGATGTACTTGGTTCTCTATGAGGCATTCAGAAGCTTGACCATCTTTAGTGAGTTGTATGTTTTTCATAGTTAGGCCAGTATCCTTTATAAAAAAATCTAATTACCCAAAAAACATTCAGTATGATTATTTCAGATTATTTCTTTGAGAACAATGTAGGATATCCTAGAATTGACTATTAAAAGATTGGGGAAGTTGCAGAGATGTTTCAGGACCCAAAAGGTAATGACTGAATTACTGTTAGCTTGTTTCTGTATTTGACTTGTATTTTTCTGTAGTCCTTGAAAAATGTGAAGTGTAATAGACCTCTGTTAGTTTGGAATTTGTGGAGTCAGAACTTTAGACCTGGAAAATGATCTTAGAGATGATCCTGTCTAATAACCTTATTTTACAGACAGGAAAACTGAAGCTGCTTTATTCTTAACTGTAACTTAAATTTGAGGTAGTTCATTGCCTTAAAGAAGAACTGAACAAATAGTCAACAGTCCTGAATTCAATTCCTGACACTGCCAGTAATTGAATGATATACAAGTCGTTTAACTTTTCTAGGACACTATACTGACTGTACAATGTGAGTGGTAAAATGAAACAATGGGGTTTTAAGCCTTTTTCATTTTAGAGTAGCTAGATCCTTTTTTAGAACAAAATGTTCTGTTTTGTACACAATCCCTGATAAATAAAACAAAGTGCTCTGTCTCTGGCCCCTTTCTCCAGGTACCTTTGGGATGTTTGCAAACTACTGAACTAGGAAACTTGTTCCTTCTAGTTTTAAGAATGATTTTTTTAAGTTATTGTCTATCTAACATTTTAAAGGAGGCATATACTTCATTGCATTATATTTGTTTCTTCCAAGCAGATATGGCCTTATGTATGTTGATAGAGTAATTGTTAGTGTAATTTAAAATTATTTTTAAGTCAGTGTACTTTGTCAAATAACTTATTGATAAGTTGATGTTCTCTTCTAAATTTTAGAATTAGAGATTTTTAAGAAGACCACTTGATACACATGAAAAAAACTTAAATTTAACATTGTTATAGCGTTTTTAAAAAGGATTAAGAATAGAGAGGACAGTATAATGAACTGCCATGTACCTGTCATTAATCTTCAAAAATTATTAACCTTGTGCCATTTTTGTTTACATTAATGGACATATTTTGCATTTGAGCTGAGGCTTAAGATGCAAATGGAGCCGGGTGTGGTGGTGCACCCTTGTAATCCCAGTACTTGGGAGGCTGAGACAGGAGGATCACAGGTTCACAGCCAGCCTCAGCTACTTAGTGAGGCCTCTGCAACTTAGTGAGATCCTGTTTCAAAATAAAGAATAAAAAATAGGGCTGGAGGTGTAGCTCTGAGGTAGAATGCCCCTGGGTTCAATCCCCAGTACAGCAAAAAAAAAAAGATGCAAATGGATAATCAGATTAAAAAACAGATGTTCCTCTGAAAAAAAAGCAAAAAAAAAAACAGGAAGAGGAAAATCACTTTTAGTTATCTGATTTTCTAGATCAACATTAAACATAGGAATATTTTATTTAGTAGGGTCACTGTTCAGAAAAACGCAGTATGACTTATATGTCCTAGTTTGCATAGCAAGATAGACTGCAGTCTTACTGTATGGGAAGTCTGTGACTTAAGAAAATTGAGTGGTTAGTACAGTAAACCGAATCTACCCTTCTTATATTTTTCCCTAGATGGGAGATGGACTTGGAATGTTTGGAGGCAATTTGACATATTCTGCTTTGCCAGTTTTGAGTGTTTATTCCTATGTATAAATTAATTTTGATAGTTTTCTAATTGTGAGTCTTTTTTGTCCCATTATCATTTAACTGGTTGCGAATTCACTTTGATATTTAGGTTTATTTGTATTTTAACATTTTGCGGGATATGGTTTCAGATGTTGGTATAAAGAAAGTAATGGATTTTAGAAATTTTGAAATAGGTAAATTAAGTAGAGGTTTTTGTATTTCCATAGTGTAGTTGAATTAATTGTTGATGCTACTGAACAAGTGCACTCTCATATACTTGCTTCTCAGTCTGAACATTGTTAGACCCTTAAGATTTTTTCTTTCTTTTTGCTTTGTGTCTTTGCCATTATTTTTTGAAACAGTGTCATAATGTACTTTAATTCCATAAATTGCCCTAAGTTAAAAACCAGTTCATTGTGTCCATAGTATGTACCAAAAAATCCTAGATTAAGTATTTTTTTCCTTTAGTAGATAGCCCTATATCTTCTGAGCTGGGACCTGTGGACTTACTGGATTAAAATAAAACGAGACATGAAGCAGGGTGTGGTGGTGCATGCCTGTAATCCCAGTACTTGGGAGGCTGAGACAGGAGGATCACAGGTTGGAGGACAGCCTCAGCAAAGTAGTGAGACTCACATAACCTAGTGTAACCCTCTTTCAAAAATAAAAATAAAATAGGGCTGGGGTGTAGCTTGGAGGTAGAATGCTCTCCAGGGCTCAATCTCCAGTACCACACACACACACACACACAAAAACAGAGACATGAATCTTGACTACCTGAGATATATTACAAGTCATTTAGAGCCAGGAGTGGTGGTGCACACTTGTAATCCTAGTACTTGGGAGGCTGAGACAGGAGGATCCGGGTTCACAGCCAGCCTCAGGTACTTAGTGAGGCCCTCCGCAACTTAGTGAGACCCTGTTTCAAAATAAAGAATAAAAAATAGGGTTGGGGGTGTAGCTCAGAGGTAGAATGCCCCTGGGTTCAATCCCCAGTACTGCAAAAAAAAAAAAAAAAAGAAAGAAAGAAAAGTCATTT
This sequence comes from Glis glis, assembly GCA_004027185.1. NCBI lineage: Eukaryota > Metazoa > Chordata > Mammalia > Rodentia > Gliridae > Glis > Glis glis. Next base: position 1,934 of record PVJS01013373.1, on the reverse strand, counting down.
AGTGTTAAGGTTCTTGATTTCTGTAGTTTAGAAGTAATATGCTTAGGCTATAATGAATTATCTAGTTATTTGTTTGGGATGCTGAGTGTCTTGGTACTTGCATCATCAGCATTGATTCTTTGAACTGGTAGTTTGTATATTGAGGTTTTCATTTATCAAAAAAAGTTTATATGTCACTTGAGGGGTTTTAGTATTACAGAAATACTGATTTTTTTCCCCCTGTAGTTGATATGTTATATAGATTAGATTTTTGGTATGTTTGTTATTCAGAGGGATAAGCATGTACGTATTTCATTATATCTGTTCTGAGATACCAATTTTAAAATATTTTAATATCCCTGAATTTGGGATATATTTTATAAATGGTATATGTCATTTTTAATTTTTTTTTTGGTACTGGGGATTGAACCCAGGGATATTCTACCTCTGAGCTACACCCCTCAGCCCTATTTATTTTTTATTTTGAAACAGGGTCTAAGTTGCAGAGGGCCTTCATAAGTTGCTGAGTTGAGGCTGGCTGTGAACCTGTAGTCCTCCTGCCTCAGCCTCCCAAGTACTGGGATTATAAGCATGTGCCACCATGCCTGCCTGGCTTATCATTTTTAATAGATTGTTGGGTTTTTTTTTTTGCATTCTTAGTGGCACATGAAATAATGGGGCAATTTATAATTTGTAAGTTGTTTCTTTAGAGCTAAATATTTAAAGTTACATATATATATATAAATTCATAGCCGGGCGTGGTGGCCCATGCCTGTAATCCCGGTACTTGGGAGGCTGAAACAGGAGGATTGTAGGTTTGCAGCCAGCCTCAGGTCCTTAGCAAGGCCCTCTGCAACTTAGTGAGACCCTGTTTCAAAATAAAAAATAAAATGGGGCTGGGGGTGTAGCTCAGAGGTAGAATGCTCCCGGATTCAATACTCAGTACCTCACACACAAAAATAAATAATTAATGAGCTGTACATTTGATTAAAATTTATTCCCAAAACATAGCTGGTGATTATTTTTGTATAAATGGGATATAAAGTCTGCCTCATTGTACTCCCTGAGTTATGTCAAAGCAATTTGAGTAAGTTATATATATATATATATTTTATTGGTGTGTGTGTATGTGTGTGTGTGGTGTGTGTGTGTGATGGGAAATTGAACCAAGGGGAATTCTACCACTGAAGTACATCCCCACTCCTTTTTTTTTAATTTTAAAATGGTCTCGCTAAGTTACCCTGGAGCTGGCCTGTAACCCGTGATCCTCCTGTCTCAGCCTCCCAAATACTGGGATTACCGGTGTGTGCCCCTGTGCCCAGCATAATAAATTTAATTTTATATTCTTATTTTCTGTACTTATGCTTGAAAATTTTATAAGTAGATTGGATATGGTCTGATTACATTCAGAGCCCAGATGTTCAGATCCATGATGGTTTCAGGTGATTCCTGATTCTAAAATGTCTGGGATCTGAGGTGACCCTCGTAGTCCTTAGAGATTTCATACCAGTCTAAACCCTACATTTATTTCTCGTGGGATCAGAGAACACAAATGCTTTCCTTGTGCACAGGATTGTGGGCTCAAGATGATTGCGCTAGCTTTAGAGACTGGAGTAAGTTGAGTTGTGTGATTTATGTATTTCATCTGCAATAAATATCAAGCTTTAAAAATTTTTTAAAGCCGTGTGAGGTTTCTCTGGGTCTTCTTATAGTTGATTTCTAGTTTCATTCCATTATGGTTTGAAAAGACAGGATTGTATCACATTTTTTGAATTTGCTAGTACTCACTTTGTGGCCTAGGATATGGTCTATTTTAGAGAAGGTTCCATGAGCAGCTGAAAAAAATGTGAATTCAGCTGTAGTTGGGTGGAATATTCTGTATGGGTCTAGTAGGTCCATTTGGTTTATGGTGTTCCTTAGGTCTGAGGCATCTTTACTGACCTTTTGTCTTGAAG